>JAODAL010043429.1:0-33852 GCA_025379985.1 Phyllomedusa bahiana | reverse complement strand
ACTTTTAAACGGGGCCCTGTATTTTTACCGGTTTCTTCTTATAGGGTGGTTAGGGGTTTTCTTTTACTTTTTTCTGGCTGTGTTCCCGGTTTCCTCTACTATTTGCCTGGTTACCGGCTTTTCCCTTTTACTACTGTGTAGTTCCCGGTTTCTTATAACCTATTGGTTTTTTTTTTGGGTTACCCCCTTTTTACTTTTCCCCTTTATTTTTTTTCCCCTTTTAGTCCCCGGTTCTCCTATTTTTTATTTTTAATTTTGGTTTCCGGCTTTTCCCCTCTTAGTTTTCGCCTCTTTTTTAACTGCCTGTGTTACGGTTTCTCTACTACTGTCCTGTAGTTTTACCGTTCTTCTCTACTACGCCTTTTAAGTTTACCGTCTTTTTTCTCACTTTTTACTTATCTGCCCACTGTTAGTTCCCACCGGTTTCTTCCTCTTAACTAATTTCTTTTGCCCTGTTTAGGTTTAACCGGGGGCTTCTCCTATACTATCTGCCCTGTAGTTAACCCGGGGCGTTTCTCCTCTTTAACTTATCTTGGCCCTGTAGTTTAACCGGCTTCTTCCTCTTCTATCTGGCCCTGTTAGTTTTACCGGCTTCTCCTCTACTATTGGCCTGTAGGTTACCGGGCTTCTCCTCTACTATTTCTGTCCTGTAAGGTTTTTACCGGGCTTCTTCCCTTACTATCTGCACACTGTTTAAAGGGTTTTAACGGGCTTCTCCCCTACTACTATTTTTGGTTCTGTAGTTACCGGCTTTCTCATCTCTTGACTATTTTCTGCCCTGTCAGTTTACCGGCTTATCCTTTACTATCTGGTCTGTAGTTAACGGCTTCTTCCTCTAACTATCCTGCCCTGTTGGTTTCACCGGACCTTCTTCCTCCTTTTCTTATCTTGTCCCTGTAGTTTACCGGGGCTTTCTCCTCTACTTATCTTGCCCTGTAGTTTTACCGTGTTCTCCTCTACTATTCTTGGTTTCTGTTAGTTACCCCGGCTATCCTTACTTTTACTATCTGGCCCTGTAGTTCACCACCGGGGCTCTTCCTCTACTATTATTGCCCTGAGTTTAGTACACCCGGATTTTTCTTTTTCATCTTAACTATTCTTGCCTGTAGGTCACCGGGTGTTATTCCCTCTAACTATTGCCCTGTAGTTAACGGCTTCTCCTTACTATATGACTGTAGTTACCCGTGGCTATTCTCCTCTTACTTATCTGGCCCTGTTAGTTACCGGGGTTCTCCTCTACTATCTGGTTCCGGTGAGTCCTCCCGGATTCTTTCTCTACTATCTGCCCACGTAGGTCACCGGCTTTCTCCTCTTACTATCGGCCCTGTTAGTCCACCCGTGGGTTTCTTCCTTCTAACTTTATATGTTCCCTGTAGTTTACCGGGGCTTCTCCTCTACTAATCTGTCCTGTTTTTAGTTAACCGGCTTCCTTCTTCTTTTTTTACTATCTGGGGGCCTTGTTAAAGTTAACCCGGGGCATTTCTTTTCACTCTAACTATTCTGTTCCTGTAGTTTATCCGGGCTTCTTTTCATCTAAACTATTCTTGGACCTGCTAGTTTTACGCGCTTCATACCTTTCTATATCTGTTTTTTTTTTCTCCTTTGTCTTAGTTTGTTACCGGCATTCATTCTTCTTAAACTATCTGGTTTTCCTGTTAGTTTTTTACCCGGCTTCTTTCTCCTTTTTACTTTCGGTCCTGTAGTATTTTACCGGCTTTCCCTTTCTACTTTTCTGCCCTGTAAGTTTTTTCCGGCTTCTCTTCCTATTACTATTCTGGTTTCCCACTGTAGGGTTTCACCCGTGCTTTTCTTTTCCCTCTTACTATTCTGTTCCCTTGTTAGTTTTTTACCGGGTTTTCTCCTCTTCTACTATCTTGGCCCTTGTAAGTGGTTTATCGAGGGGGCTTTCCTCCTCCTACTAGCTGCCCGTAGTTTTACACAGGCTTTCTTTTTCTACTTAGTAAATTTTCTGGGTCTGGTAGTTTACGGCTTTCTCCCTTACTATTCTGCCCTGTAGTTTACGGATTTCTCCCTTCTAACTATCTTTGCACCTGTAGTTTAACGGGCTTCTCACTCTACTTATTCTTGCCAATTGTAGTTTACCGGGCTTCTCCCTCTTACTATCTAGCACTGTAAGTTACGGTCTTATTTCTCTTACTTATCTGGGGGGGTCTTGTTAGTTAACCGGCTTTCTCCTCTACTATCCTGTTTCCTGGTTGTTTTTTTTTACCGGGCTTCTTCTCTTGACTACTCTGCGCCCCTGGGTTAGTTACCCGGATTTCTCCTCTTACTATCATGGCCCCTGTAGTTTTTACCGGGGCTTCTTTTCCCTCTTACTATCTGTTACGGTATAGATTTTTTTTAACCGGGCTTTCCTTTCTCTACTACTTTTTCTGGTCTGGTTAAGTTAACCCGGGGGGCTGTATTACTTTTCCTCTTGACTATCTGGTCCCTGTAGTTTACCGGGCTTCTCCTTCTACCATAATTTATGGGTCTGTAGTTACGGCTTCTCCCTCTTTTAACTATCTGCCCATGCTAGTTAACCGCTTTATTTCCTCTTACTTATCCTGTTTCCCTTGTAGGTTTTACGGGCCCTTTCTTCTCTTTACCTTTTATTCTGCCCTTGGTGTAGGGTTACCGGGGGCTTCCTTTCTCTTTACTTTTTTATCTGGCCCCCTGTAGTTACCGGGCTTATTACCTTCTACTATCTGCCCTGTTAGTTTCCCGGGGGCTTTCCTGCCGTTATACTAGCCTGTCCTGTAGTTTTTTTTTTTACTCGGCTTCTCCTCTACTATCTTGGGGCCCTGTTGGTTTTCCCGGGCTTATCCTCTACTATCTGTCCTTGTAGTTTAACGGCTTTCCTTTACTATCTGATTTCTGTAGGGGTTACCGGGCTTTCTTACTCTTTTTTTACTTATACTGCCTGTAGGTTACCCGGCTTTTCTCCTCTACTTATTTCTGGACCTGTAGTTTAACCGTGGCTTCTTTCCTCTACTTATTCTGGACTGTAGTTACCGGCTTTTCTTTTCCTCCTACCTATCTTTGTTTCCTGTGTTTACCGGATTCTTCCTCTACTATCTGTATTTCCTGTTTATAGTTACCTGGGGCTTATTCTCCTCTAACTATACCTGAACCTGTAGTTACCTGCTTCTCCTTATTACTTATTCTGACCTGTAGTTACCGGCTTCTTTATATTTACTTTATCTTGGCCCCTTTGGTTAGTTTTCCGGGCTTCTTTCTCTACATATCTGGGTCTGTAGTTTACCGGATTTCTTTCTTCTACTATCTTTGACCCTGTAGTTTTTTACCGGCTTCTTCCTCTTACTATCTGGCCCTGTAGTTTTTTTAAAACCCGGCTTTTCTCCTCCACTAATCCTGGGTATGGTAAGTTACCGGCTTTCTTCCATATACTAATCTGCCCTGTAGTTTTAACCGGCCTTTTCTTCCTCTACTATCTTGCCTGTAGGGGGTTACCAGGCTTTCTTCCTCTACTTATTATGGTCTGTTTTTAGTTACCGGGTCGGCCTTCTACTCTACTTATTCCTGGGTTTCCTGTTAGGTTACGGCTTCTTTTCTCTACTATCCTTGCCACTGTAAGT
This sequence comes from Phyllomedusa bahiana, assembly GCA_025379985.1. Lineage (NCBI taxonomy): Eukaryota > Metazoa > Chordata > Amphibia > Anura > Hylidae > Phyllomedusa > Phyllomedusa bahiana. The sequence goes on along the minus strand of JAODAL010043429.1, from coordinate 30,253 downwards.
TCTTGTTAACCGGGCTTCTTTCCCCTATTTACTTAATTCTGTCCCTGTAGAGGTTACCGGGAGGTTCTTATTACTTTTATCTGGGGGTCTGTAGTTTACCGGCTTCTACCTCTTTTACTATACTGGTCCTGTAGTTACCGGGCCCTTCTCCTCTTTTACTTAAATTCCTGTCCTGTAGAGTTAACGGGGCTGCTTTCTCTACTAAATTTCTGGTCTGTAGTTTACCAGGCTTTTTTCCTCGTTACTATTATGGGCCCCTGTAGTCACCGGGGCTTCTCCTCCTTTTTTTACTATCTATGCCCTTGTTTCTTTATGGGTTACCGGCTTCCTTCCCATTTCTTCTACTAATTCCTGGACCTTGTAGTTACGGGCTTCTACCTTTTAACTATCTGCCTGGTAGGTTTTACCGGCTTTTCCTCTCTTTCTAATTCTGGCCCCTGGTAGTTTTTACCGGGCTTCTCTCTACTAATTGCATGTAGTTTACTCGGCCTTCTCCTCTATACTATTCCTGTCCTGTTTAGTTACCGGCTTCTCCCTTTACTAATTCTGCTCCTGTTTAGTGTACCGGGGCTTTTTCTTCCTCCTTTTTTTTACTATTCTGGTCTGTTAGTTAACCGGCCCCTTTCTCCTCTTTTACCTATCTGCCCTGTAAGTTTACGGGCGTTTTTTTTTTCTCCTCTACTTAAATTTCTATGGTTCTTGGGTTAGTTTCTTTTACCTCGGGCCTTTTCTCCTTCTTTTACATAATCTGCCCTGTAGTTTTCCACAGGCTTATTCACACCTCTTACTATCTGTCCTGTAGTTACCGGGCTTATTCCATTCTACTACATTCTGCCCTTGGGTTTAGTTACCGCGGCTTTCTCCCTCTTTAACTAATTTTCTGGTCTGTATAGGTTTTTATTTTACCACGGGCTTCTCCTGCTAATTATATGCCCCTGTAGGTCCACCCGCTTCTTCCTCTTTACTATCTTGCCCTGTAGGTTCACCGGCTTTTCTCCTTATATACTATCTGCCCCTGTAGTCACCGGCTTATCCTTTTACTTATCTGGCCCTGTAGTTACCGGGCCCTTCTCCTCTATATTTATCTGGGAACCATGTAGTTACCGGCTTCTCACTTTTTACCTACCTTATGCCATGTTTAGTTTACCTCGGGATTTTTTTTCTCCTTCTTCTATCTTGTCCTGGTAGGTCCACCGGCTTCATCTCTCTATCCTGCCCTGGTAGGGGTCAACCCGGCCTTTTCCTCTACTATCTGGCCCTTTGTGGTCAACCGGCTTTCTCCTCTTCTATTTCTGTATCCTGTTAGGTTATAACCGGGGCTTCTTCCTTCTTCTACTCTGGTCCTGGTAGTTTACCGGGCTGTTCCTCTCTTTACCTATCTGGGCACCTGGTTAGTTTAACCGGCTTCCTTCCTCTACTTTTTTTTTTCTCGTCTGTTAGTTACCGGGCCTTCTCCTCTTTTACTATATTTTCTTGGCCTCTGTAGTTACCGGGCTTCTCCCCCTCTACTTATCTGTTTCCCTGTTAAGTTTACGGCTTCTTCTCTTTCCTATCTTGGTCCTGTTAGTTACCGGGCTTCTTTTCTTTTTACTATCTGATCCTGTGTAAGTTTTACCGGCTTATCACTCTACTATTCTTGCCTGGTAGTTTTTACCCGCTTTCTCCTCTACTATTCTGGTCCGTGTTAGTTTACCTCGGGCTTTCTCCTCTCTTACTATTTTCTGTCCTGTTAGTTTACCGGGGGCCTTCTTTTTCCCCTCTACTATTTTCTGCCCTCTGTTAGTTAATCTCGGGGCTTCCTCTCCTACTTAAATCTGGCCACTGTTAGTTACCGGGCTTCATCCTTTTAGTTAATCTCTGGATCTTGTTAGATACCGGCTTATCCTCTACTACTTCCTGCTGTAGTTACTGGCTTCTCCTCTACTATTGTCCCTGTAGTTAACCGGCTTCTCCTCTTCTACTTCATTCTTGGTGTTCCTGTAGTACCCGGGGGCTTCTTTCCTCCCTACTATCTATGCCCTGGTAGTTACCGCTTTCTTCCTCTAAATATCACTGGTCCTGTAAGGTTTTTACCGGCCTTTCTTCTTCTACTATCCTGGCACCTGTTAGGTTACCCCGGCTTTTTTCTTCTTTTTAACTATCTTGCACCTTTGTAGGATTTTACCGGGCTTCTCCTCTTTCTCATCTCTGCCCTGTAGTTCACGGGCTTTCATTTCCTCTTAAAACTATCTGTTCCTTTGTAGTTTTTTAACGGCTTTCTCCTCTACATATTCTGTCCTGGTATACAAGTTACTGGGCTTCTTCCTCTTTTACTAGCTGCCCTGTTTAGTTTATTAACCGCTTTCTCCTGCTACTATCGTGTCCTGTAGTTACCGGCTTATTCACTCTACTTATTTTTCTTTGCCCTGTAGTTTACCGGCTTCTTTCTCTTACTTATCTGCCCCTTTGTAGTTTCTACCGGCTTCTTCCACTCTTCCTATCTTCCACTGTTAGTTTCCCGGGCTTTATACCTCTACTTATCTTGGGGTCTGTTAGTTAAAAACCGGCTTTCTCCTCTACTATCTGGTCCTTTGCTTAAGTTATTACCGGCTTTCTTCCTCTTACTAATCTTTGGCCTGTAAGTTTAACGGCTTCTTCCTCTACTTATCTGTTCCTAGGTATGTTCACCGGGGCTTCTTCTTCTTACTATCTGGGTCTGTAGTTACCGGCTTTCTCCTTACTATCTGGACCTGTAGTTAACCCGGCTTCTCCTTTACTATCTGTTTCCTGTAGTTTACCCGGGATTTTTTCCTTCCCTTAACTATTCTGTTCCTGTTAGTTACCGGCTTTCTTTCCCTTTTTTTAACTATTCTTGTCCTGGTAGTTACCGGCTTCTCCTCTTTTTACTATTTTTCTGCCCTGAAAACGTTTTTTTAACGGGCTTTCTTCTCTACTAATTTCTGGGTCCTGTAGTTACCACTTTCTTCATCTTACTTAATATGCCCCTGTAGGGTTTTTACCGGGGCTTCTCTCCTTTTTTACTATCTGATCCATGTAGTTACCGGATTTCTTCTTCTTACATATCTTGGCCTGTTAGTTTACCGGCCTTCTTCTTCTTTTACTATCTGCGTCCCTGTTAGTTTTTACCCGGGCTTTCTCCTACTATCTGCCCTTGTAGCTTCCCGGCTTTTTTCTCCTCTAACTAATTCTGGTTCCTGTAGTTTAAACGGTTTTCTTCTCGTACTATTCTGGGAAAAATTCTGTAGTTAAACCGGGCATTCTCCCTCTTACTACTTCTTGGCCTGTAGTTACCGGTTCTTCCTCTACTTCTGGACCTTGTAGTTTTATTACCCGGGCTTTTTGTCCTCTCTCAACTTCCATCTGGACTCTGTAGTTACCCGGGCTTTTTCTCCTCTACTATCTGTCCATGTTATGCTTTACCGGCTTCTCTTTACCTCTTACTATTTCTAGTTCCTGTTAGTTACCGGATTTTTCTCCTTTCTTTTTTACTTAATCTAACCCTGGTAGTTACCAGGTCTTCTTCTTCATAACCTACTTATTGCCCTGTTAGTTTACGGCTTCTTCCTTCTTATAACTATTCTTTTATGGCCCTGTTAGTTTACCGGCTTCTTTCTCTTTTAATATTTTTTGGGTCTGTTAGTTACCGGGCTTCTTCTCTATACTATCTAGCCCTGTAGTTACCGGCTTCTCCTCTTTTTTTATATTCTGCCTCCTGTAGTTACCGGGCTTCTTTTCCTCTTAACTATCTGGGTTCCTGTTTAGTTATCACGGGCTTCTCCTCTTTTACTCTTTCTGGGGGTTTTCTGTTATTAAACCGGCTTCTTCCTCTTTTTAACTTCTGCCCCTGTTGTTACAGGGCTTCTTCTCTACTACATCAGCCCTGTAGTTAACCGGCTTTCTTTTCTTCTACTATCCTTGGTCTGTTAGTTACCGGGCTTTCTCCCTCCTTTTTTACTATCTTGGAGTTCCTGGTAGGTTACCGGGGCTTCTCCCTTTCTTTTACTATCTGGGGTCTGGTAAGTTAACCAGGGCTTCTTCTCTACATCATTTCTGCCCTTGTTTTAGTTACCGGGCTTTCTCCTCTACTAAATCTTGTTCCTGTAGTTACCGGGCTTTGCTTCTCTTACTTTTCTGGGTTCTGTTAGTTACCGGCTTTCTCCTTCTACTATTTTCTGTTTCCTGAAGTTTTACGGCTTTCTCCTCTTACTTATCATGGTCCCTGTCTAGGTTTCTTTTATTACCGTGCTGCTTTCATCCTTTATATATCTGGTTCTGTAGTTTAACTCGGTGCCTTCTTCTCTAACTATCTAGCCCTGTTAGTTACCGGCTTCTTCTTCTTTACTATTCTGCCCTGTAGTTACCGGCTTTTCTCCTATACTATTCTGCCCTGTAGTTACCCGGCTTCTCTATACTATCTTTTTTATTTCTGACACTGTAGTTATCCGGCTTCTCCTTTACTTTATCTTGGCTGGTAAGTTACAAACCGGGGCTTCTCCTTTTCTTACTATCTGTCCTTGTAGGTCTTACCTTGGCTTCTCCTACTACTTTTATCTTGTCCTGTTAGTTTTACCGGTTTTTCCTCTACTTATTGGTCTGTAGTTTACCGGGCTTCTCCTCTACTATCTGGTCTTGTAGTTTACGGCTTCTTCCTCTCTTACTACATCGGGCCCCTGTAGGTTTTTACCGGTGGGCTTTCTCCTCTTACTATCTGCCCTGTAGTTGACACGGGCTTCTCCTCTACTATCTTGCTTCTGTAGTTACAGGGCTTCTCCTCTTCTTTTACTAAATCTTGTCCTGTTAGATTTACCGGGCTTTCTCCTTTCTTACTTATCTGCCTGTTAGTTACCACGGCTTTATTCCTCTCACTAATCTGGGCTTGGTAGTTCTTTTAAACCGGGGCTTTCTTCCATTTTCTACTATTCTGGCTGTATGATTTACGGCCTTCTTCCCCCTCCTACTATCTGGGGTCTGTAAGTTACCGGGCTTCTCCCTATAACTATCTGTCCTGTAGTCACCAACCCGGGCTTCTTCTCTTACTAATCTGGTTTTCTGTAGTTAACCGGCTTTTCTTTCCCTCTTTTACCGTATTCTTGCCCTTTTGTAGGGTTTACCGGCTTCTCTTCTTTACTAATATTGCACTTGTAGTTTTTTACCGGCTTTCTCCACTTTTTTACTATCTGCCCTTTAGTTTACCGGCTTTCTCCTTTCTAACTATCTTTCCCCCTGTAGTTACCGGGGGGGTTTCTCCTTACATTATCTGCCCTGTCTTAGGGTCCCCACCACCCGGGCTTCTATTTTCCTCTACTATCTGCCCCTTGTAGTCACCTCGGCTTCTCCCTTCTACTATTCTCTGTTCCTGTATGTAACGGGGGGCTTCTCCTCTACTATCTTGTTTCCTGTAGTTTTACACGGCCTTCTCCTTCTTTACTATTCTGTCCTGTAGTTTTAACGGGGGCTTCTTTTCCTCTACCTATCTGGTCCTTGTGTTACCGGCTTCTTTTCCTCTACTATTTCTGGGCCTTGTAGTTACCGGCTATCTCCTCTACTAATTCTGTTCCTGGTAGGGTTACCTGCTTTCTTCTCTACTAATCTTGTTCCTGTTAGTTCACGGCTTTTTCTTTCTACTATATGTCTTCCTGTAAAGTTTTACCGGGGGGCTTCTTCCCCATATTACTATCTTTTGGGCTGTAGTTACCGCTTTCTCCTCCTTCTTACTATCTGTCCACTGTCTAGTTTACCGGGCCTTTCTCCTCTACTATTTCTTGCCCTGTTGTTACCGGCCTTTTCTCCTTCAGTACTTATTTCTGGTCTGTAAGGTTATCCGGGGCTCCACCTCTACTTTCTGCCCCGTAGTTACCGGGCTTTCTCCCTTCTAGTTATATGGTCTGTAGTTACCGGGGGCTTCTCCTCTACTATCTAGGCCCTGTAGTTGTACCGGGGCTCTTTTCTCCCTCTACTATCTGCCCTTGTAGTTTACCGGCTTTCCATCTACTAATCTGGTCTGTAGGTTTAACCGGCTTTTCTTTCCCTCTACTTTTTTATTCTGCCCTGGGGTTAGTTAAACCGCTTTCTCCCTCTACCTATCTTGTTCTGTAGTTACACGGCCTTCTTTTCTCTTACCTATTTCTTGCACCCTTGTAGTTTACGGCTTCTTCTCTTTTTTTTTTTTACTACTCTTGTCCCTTACGTTTAACCGGCTTCTTTTTACCCTCTTATACTAATTTCTGCCCTGTAGTTCCCGGGCCTTCTCCCCTTCTTACATAATCTGTTTTCTGTTGTTAACCGGGGGCTTCTTCCCTCTTTATTACTCTGTCCTGTAGGGTTACCGGCTTCTCCTCTTTACTTTTCTGGGCCCTGTCATGTTTAAGCTTCTCCCTCTTAACTTTAATCTTGTCCCTTTAGTTTGTTACCGGCTTCTTCTTTTTTACCTATCTTGCCCTGATAGGTTTTTTACCGGGCTTCTTCCTCTACTTATCTTTTGCCCTTGTAGTTACCGGTGGGGGGCTCTATCTCCCATCATTACTTATTCTGGTTCCTGTAGTTACCGGGGCATTTCCTTTCTCTACTTATCTGGGCCTGTAGGTTTATTTACCGGCTTCTTCCTTCTACTATTTTTTCTGCCTGTTAGGTTACCGGCTTCTTTTCTCTACTATCTGTCCTTGGTAGTTTTGTTACCGGCTTTCCTCTTAACTATCTTGCCCTGTAAGTTAACCGGCTTCTTCTCTTTACTTTAAATCTGGCCCTGTTAGGTTACCCGGGGGCTTCTGTCTTAACTATTTGGTCTGTTAGTTTACCGGCTTCTTATTCCCTACTAATCTTGGGGTTCTTGTAGGTTCCCGGCTTTTTCTCCTCTTACTATTATTGGTTCTGTAGCTTAAAACGGGCTTCTCCCTATTAACTTTAATCTGGGTCCTGTAGTTTACCGGCCTTCTTCCTTACATATTCTGCACAGTAGGGTTACGGGGGGGGCTTTCTCCTCTTTACCTATCATGTCCTGTTTAGTCTACGGGTCTTTCACTTCTCTTACTATTCTGGGGTTCTGTAGTTACCGGGCTTTCTTCCTCTTTTACTATTCTGGAACTGTAAGTTTTACCGGGCTTCTCCTTCTACTAATTATGGACTTAGTTACCGGCTTTTTTTTCTCTTTTACTATTGTTCCCTGTTAAGTATACCGGCCTTTTTCCTCTACTATTCTGTCCTGTTTAGTTTTTACCGTGGCTTCTTCCATCTTTTACTATTCTTCCCTGAAGTTACCGGCCCTTCTTCATTCTTACCTATTTTCTGCCCTTTGGGGAAGGTTATCCGGGCTTTATTCTCTTACTATTTCTGTCCCTGCTTTTTAGTTAAACAGGCTTTCTTTTTTTTTCTCTTACTAATCTTTGCCTTGTAGTTACCCGGGCCTTCTCCTCTACTATCTGCCCTGTTATAGTTAACCCCGGCCTTCTTTCTACTATCTTGCCCTGTTATGTTACCCGGGCTTCTTCCTTCGAATTTTATGTGTTTTGCTGGTTTAGGTTACCGGCTTTCTCCTCTTTACTAAATCATGGTTCCATGTAAGTTACCGGCTTTCTTCCTCTTACTATCTTGCCCTGTTAGGTTTTTCCCGGCTTCTCCTCTACTATTCTGTTCCTGTAGTTACCGGCTTCTCCTCTAACTTTTCTTGTTTCTGTAGTTACCGGCTTCTCCTATTTACTATTGGCCTGTAGTTTACACGGGCCATTTCTTCTTCTTACTATCTTGAGCACTGTAGTTTAACCGCGCGGGGACTTTCTCTCCTTACTAATCTTGGGTAACCTTGTTTAGTTTGTTAAAACCGGCTTTTCTTTCTTCTTATATTCTGTCCATGTAGTTTTACCCGGGGCTTCTTTAACCTCTTTACTATTTCTGTTCCTGTTAGTTTTTTTACCCGGCTTCTCCTCTTACTATCTGGACCCTTGTAGGTTTTTACACGGCTATCCTTTTCTCCTTTCTATCTGCCCTGTAGGTTTTTTACCGGGCTTTTCTATACGATCTGCCCTGTAAGTTTTTTACCGGCTTCTTTCTCTTTTACCTATACCAATTGGGGGTCCTGTAACGTTTATCCTGGCCTTTTCCTTTCCTCTAAACTATCTGCCACCCTGTAGTTACCGGGGGGATGTCTTCTCATCCCTCTACTATTTCTGCCCTGTATGTTTTTTTTTTACTCCACGGCTTTACTCCTCTACTATCTGTTCCCTGTAGTTTTACCCGGGCTTATCTCCTCTACTAATCTGTTCTGCTTTAAAGTCTACCGGGGCCTTTTTCTCCATTCTTACATTATCTTTGCCACTGTAGTCTACACGGCTTTCTTCTCTTTAACTATCTGCCATGTTTTAGTTTTTTACCGGGCTTTTCTTTCTCTACTTTATTGGGTCTTGTAGTTTTTTAACCGGCTGTCTCCTCTTTAATAATTTTTCTGGTCTGTTAGTTACCCGGCTTCCTTCCTCTAACTTTAATCTGGTCTTTTAGGTTTTTACCAGGCTTTCTATCCTATACATATTCTGTCCTGGGCAGTTTTCTTTTAACACCTGCTTCCTCACTTACTATCTGTCCTGTTAGTTACCGGCTTTTCTTTACCTCTTTACCTATCTTGCCCTGTACGTTACCGGCTTCTTCTCCACTCTTTACATTTTCTGGTTCTGGTAGTTACCCGGCTTTCTTCTCTACTATATCTGGGAACCGTAGGTTTATTACCAGGGCCTTTTTCTTCCTTTTTTCTAATCTGTGTTTCATGTTAGATTACCGGCTTCTCTCTTAAACTATCTGGACCTGTAAGGTTTTTAATGGGGCTTTTCTTTCCATCTAATATTTATTGGGGACCTGTTGTTAACCGGGCTTTCTTCTCTTTTAAATTATCTTTCGCCCTGTAGTTACCGGGGGGGCCTTCTTCTCTTTTACTATTCTGGGCACTTGTCTAGTTTTTCAGGCTTTCCTCCTCTTTTAACTTTATCTTTCTGGCCCTGTAGGTTTATTTACCGGCGTTTCTTCTCTACTATCCGGGCCTGTAGTTTTACCGGCTTTCCTTTCTTACTATCTTGGTTGTTATGGGGGTTACCGGCTTCTTCTCTCTATTGCTGCCCCTGTAGTTTACCGGGGCTTAATTTTCCTATACTTATTCATGCCCTGTAGTTAACCCTCGGCTTCCTTCCTTCCCTCACTAATGGGTCTGGTAAGTTAAACGGGGGCTTCTTCCACCTTTCTTACATTCTGCCCCCTTGTTAAGTTTAACACGGCTTCTTTCCTCTACTATCTGCCCTGTAGTTTTTTTTACCGGATTCTTCCTCTTTTTACTATCTTGGCCCCCTGTAGTTTACCGGCTTTCTCCTCTTACTATTGGTTCTTGGTAGTTTTCTAACCGGGCATCTCCATCTACTATTTCTGGTTCTGTAGTTTACCGGCCTTATTTTCCTTCTTTATATTCTGCCCTGTGGTAACCGCTTTATCCTCTCTACTATTCTGTCCTGGTAGTTACCGGCTGGGGCTTTCTCTTTACTATCTGGTCTGTGTTAGGTTTACCGGCTTCCTCTTACTATCTGTTATTCCTGTAGTTTACCGGGTTTCCTCTTTACTATCTGTCCTGGTAGTTTTACCGGGGCTGCTTCCTTCTTACTATATGGTCTGGTAGGTTAACGGCTTCTTCTCTATCTATCACCACACCTGTTAGGGTTACCGGGCCTTTCTTCTCCTTTTTTTTATTCTGCCTGTTAGTTTTTAACGGCTTTTCCTCTACTATTTCTGACCCTGAAGTTTACCCGGGGACTTTCTCCTTCTTATATTTTTTCTGGGCCACTGTAGTTACCGGCTTTCTCCTCTTACCAATTTTTTAAGGCCTGTTTATGTTACCGGGGGCTTCTCCTCTTTTAAAACTTTTCTGGCCCTTGTAGGTTAACTGGGGCTTCTTTGCTTCTACTATATGGTCCTGTTTTAGTTAACGGGGGCTTTCCTTACTTAAAATCTGGGGGTCTGTGAGTTACCGGCTTTCTTCCATCTTAACTATTATTGGGGTCTGTAATTTAACCGGGGCTTTCATCCTCTTACTTATTCTAGCCCATGTTAGTTTAACCCGTGGAGTATTCTCCCTCCTTACTTTATCTGCCCATGTTAGCTTACACGGGTGGCTTCTCCTCTAACTTATCTTGCCTCTGTAGTTTACCGGCTTTCTCCTCTTTTTATAATCTGTATCCTGCTAAGTTTACCGGCTTCTTCCTTCTACTATTTCTGCCCCTGTTAGTTTACCGGCTTCTCCTCTACTATTTTTCTGGGGGCTTGTTAGTTCTTACCTGGGGCCTTTCCTTTCTCTAATAATCTGTGCCTTGTAGTTTTTTAACCGGCTTCTTCCTCTATACTATCTGCTTCACTGTTGTTTACACCGGCTTTTTTATTCCTTCCTACTATCTGCACCTGTAAGTTACACCGGGGGCTTTTTTCTCCACATCTACTATATCTGTCTGTTTTTAGTTTTACCGGGCCTTTCCTCCCTCTTACGATCTGGGTCTTGTAGTTTACCGGCTTTTCTTTTCCTCTTTACTAATCTGGTCTGTTAAGTTTCACACGGGCTTCTTCCTCTACTAATTTCTCTGTGGCTTGTTAGGTTACGGCTTCTTCCTCTACTAATCTGTGACTGTAGGTTACCGGCTTTCTTTCACTCTACTAATTCTCTGGCCTGTCTTAGGTTACAACGGCTTCTCCTCTCTAACTATCTGTCGGTAGTTTACCGGCCTTTCCTAGCTTTTACTAATCACTGAAACGAGTCTCGTCAGTTCACGGGGCTTTATCTCCTGTTAATATACTGCCCTTGTTAGGTTACCGGGCTTCTTCCCTCTTACTATCTGGTCTGTAGTTTTTTTACCACGGGTTCTCCTCTACTATCTGTTCCTGGTAGTTAACCCGCCTCTCTCCTTCTTACTTCTTCTGGCCCTGTAGTTTAACCGGCTTCTTCCTTTTCTTACTATCTGTCCTGTTAGTTTACCGGCTTCCTCCTCTACTTATTTATGTCCTGTTTACAGTTTTTATCCGGGCCTTTACTTTCCTCTACTATCTGTGGCCCCTGTAGTTTTTACCGGATTCTCCCTCTACATATCTGTCCTGTAGTTACCGGGGCTTCTCCTCTTAAATATTTCTGGTTCACTGTATGTTTTTACCCGGCTTTCTTTCCTCTTTACTTAATTATCGCTCTGTAAGTTTTACCGGGCTTCCTTTCTTCTACTTATTTTCTGGTCTGTAGTTACCGGCCTTCTTTCCTCTTAACTTATTTTCTGGTCTGTTAGTTACGGGCTTCTTCCCTCTACTATATCTGGTCTTGTAGTCGTTTTTTACCGGGCTTTTCCTCTACTATACTGTCTTGTTTAGTTACCGGCTTCTCCCTATTTACTATCTGCCCATGTAGTTTACCGGGGCTTCTTACCCCTCTTTACTATCTGGGCCTGTAGTTAACGGGCTTCTCCTTCTTTACCCTATTCTGTCCTGTAGGTTTAACCGGGCCTTCTCCTCTAAATTCTGCCCTGTAGGTTTTTCCGGGCTTTCTCCCTCTTTAACTATTTCTGCCCTGTAAGTTTAACGGGCTATTTACTCCTCATACCTATCTTTGCCCTGTTAGGTTACCGGGGCTTCTTCCTCTTAACTATCTGCCCTGTAGTTTTACCGGCATTCTCCTTTTAACTAATCTTGGTACCTGTAGTTAACCGGCTTCTCCTCTTTACATTATCTGGTTCCTGTTTAGGTTTACGGCCTCTTTTTCCTCTTTACTAATTCTGCCTGTAGGGTTACTGGGGGCTTCCTCCTTCTTTCACGATTCTTTGCCCTGTAAGTTACCGGCTACTCCCTCTACTACTCTGGTCTGGATTAAAGTTTACCGGCCTTCTTCACCTCTACTTAATTCCTGCCCTGTAGTTTTTACCCGGCTTCTTCTTCCTCTACTATATGGTCTGTAGGCTTACGGCTTCTCCACCTTCCTTACATATCTGCTCCTGTAGGTACCGGCTTCTCCTCTTACTTAAATCCTGGGCACATGTACGTTACCGGACTTTCTTCTCTACTATCTGTTCCTTGTTAGTTAACCGGGGGGGGCCCCCCTCTCCTTTTACTATTCTGCCTGTAGTTTTACTGGCTTTCTTCCCTCATACTATCTTTTGCCCTGTTAAGGTTACCGGGCTTGTCACTCCTTTAACTATCTGGTCTGGTAGTTTAACCGGGGCTTCTTCCATCTACTTAATCTGCCCTGTAAGGGTTACCGGCTTCTTTTTTTTCTCTACTTCTCTTGGTCTGTTAGTTACCGGGGCTTTTTCTTTCCTCTTAATATCTTTGCTTTCTTGTTGTTTTACACCGGGGGGTTTTCCTCCATCTTACTTAACTCTGTCCTGTAGTTAACCGGGCTTCTCCCTTCTTTTCCCTTAATCTCTGTCACTGTAGGTTAACCGGCTTGCTCTCTCTACTCTCTGCCCCTGTAGTTACCGGATTTCTCCCCTCTACTTTCTGGCCCTTGTAGGTTTGAACCGGTCTTTCTCCTTCTACTATCTGGCCTGTTAAGTCTACCGGGGGGCTTCTCCTCTACATACTTGGGGGGGGGGGTGGGGGCCTGTTTAGTTTTTTACCGGGTTTTCTCCCTCTACTAATCTTGTTGCCTTTAGTTACCGGCTTTTCTTCCTCTTTAATACTAAATCTGGTCCTGTTAGGGTTTAAACCGGCTATCTCCCTCTTTACTATCTGTCCTGTAGTTACCTCGGCTTCTCACCCCTACTATTCAGGCCTATGTAAAACGTTTTAACCGGCTCTTCTTCTCCTCTACTTATCTTTGGCCCTGTAGTCTACCGGCTTTCTTCTTCCCACTTTCTCGGGCCTGTAGTTTACCCGAGCTTCTTTCCTCTATTTTTACTTTATTTTCTGTCCTTAAGTTACCGGATTTTTCACGCTACTAATTTTCTGGGGCCTGTAGGTTTACCGGCTTCTTCCTTTATTACTATATGGCCCTGTAGTTACCGGGGGATTTTCATCCTTCTACTATCGTGTCCTTGTAAGTTACCGGCCTTTTTCCCCTCTACTTAATCTGGGTCCTGTAGGTTTTAACCCGGCTTTCTCCTCTACCATTTTCTGGGTTCTGTAGGTTTACCGGCTTCTTCCTCTTTACTATCTTTGCCCTGGTAGTTACCCGGGGGGGCTTTCTTCATTCCCCAACTAGTTTCTGGCCTGTTGTTTTTACGGCTTCTCCTCTACTATCTGTCATTTATAGTTTTTAACCGGCTTTCCTCTACTATTCTTGTTCCTGTAGTTTACCTGCTTTCCTTTCTCTTACTATTCTGGCAACACACGTTTTAGGTTACCGGAATTCTCATTCTACTAATCTTGGCCCTGTAGTTACCCCGGCTCTCTTCCTTATTTTTTTAACTGCATTTTCTGCCCCTGTAGTTTACCGGGAGGGCTTTCTTCCTCTAATTATTTTCTGGGGTTTCTTGTAGTTACCGGCATTCTTTCTCTTGCTTATCTGTCTGTTACAGGTTACCCGGCTTCTCCTTCTCACTATTTTCTCGCGCTTGTTTAGTTTTTACCGGTTCTTCCTCTACTTATCTGGGCCTGTAGGTTATACCGGGGGCTTCTCCTCTACTATCTGACCCTGTTAGTTTACCCGGGGCTTCTCCTTTTTACTATCATGTTGCTGTAGTTTACCGGCTTCTTCTCTACTATCTGCTGCCCTGTTAGTTAACACCCGGACTTCTACCTTCTTTACTATTCTGGTCTGTAAGTTACGGGGGCCTTCTCCTCCCTTAACTTTATATGGTCCTGGTAGTTTACCGGGATTCTTCTCTGCTATTCTGCCTGTAGTTTTACCGGGGCTCTTCCTCTTTACTATTTTCTGAACCTGTAAGTGTTTTACCGGCTTCCTTCCTCTACTTATCTGCGGCTGTAGTTACCGCTTTTTTCTCCTATACACTTATTTCTTGCCCTGTAGTTTACCGGCTTCTTTTTCTCTACATTAATTTGCCTGTAGGTTACCGGGCCTTCTTTTTCCTCTACCTAATCCTGCCTGTTAGTTTACCGGGCTTCTCCACTTCTACTATCTGGTCCTGTATTGATTACCGGCTGCTTTTCTCTACTAATCATTTGCCTGTTACGTTTTTTACCCGGGGCTTTCATTTCCTTCTTACTAATCTGCTCTGTAGTTTCACCGGCTTCCTCCTCTATACTACTTACGGGGACCTGTAGGTTTACCGGCTTATTTCACTCTTACAAATTTGTGCTGTAGGGGTTTTAACCGGATTGCTCCTTCTAACTATCTTGCCTGTAGTTAACCCCGGTGCCTTCTTCTCTTTACTTATTCTGGGGGCCTCGTCAGTTTAACGGCCTTTTCTCCTTCTTTACTATTCTGGCCCTGTAGGTTACCGGCTTCTCCTCTACTATTCTGCCTGTATTTAGTTTTACCGGGGCTTTCTCCTTAACTATCTGGTCTTGTTATTTTTTTTACGGCTTCTCCTCTTACTATTGCCCTATAGTTTACCGGGCCTTTCTTTCTTCTACTATCTGTTCCTGTTAGTTTTTCCGGCTTTCTTCCTCTACCTTCAAATTCCTTGCCCTGTTAGTTTACCGGCTTCTCTCTACTATCTTGCCCTGTAGTTACCGGCTTCCTACCTCTACTATCTGCCCCTGGTAGTTAACCGGCTTTCTTCTCTTACTAATCATGCCCCCTGTAAGTTATTTACCGGCTTACTTTCCCTCTTACTATCTATGGGCCTGGTAGTTCTTTTTACCGGGCTTCATTTTCCCTCTACTATTTCTGGCCCCTGTAGTTTTACCGGCTTCTTCCTCTTACTATCCTGTTTTCCTGTAGTTCCGGGCTTTTCTTTCCCTTCTACTATTTTTTGGGCCTAGTAAGGTTTACCGCGGGCTTCTCCTCTTGGTTCTGGGGTCTTTGTTAGGTTACCGGCTTCTCCTATACTTATCTGTTTCCTGTAGTTCACCGGCGCTTCTTCTCTTTACTTACCTGGGGGTCTGTAGTTTTACCCGGCTTTTCCTCTCACCTATGCTGCCTGTTATTTACCGGGGCTTCTCCCTCTTACTATTTCTCTGGGGGCCTGGTAGGTTTTTTACCGGGGCTTGTCTTCCTTCTTCTATCTGCCTGTATGTTCCCGGCTTCCTCCTCTATATTCTGGTTCACTGTAGTTTACCGGGCTTTTCTCTTCCTCTACTATTCTGCACCTGTTTAGTTTACCGGGTCTTTTTCTCCTCTGCTATCTTTTGCCCTGTTAGTTTTTTTTAGAAACGGCTTCCCTCCTCTTCTATTCTGTTTTACTTGTTAACGTTACCGGCTCTCTTCCTCCTACTAATAGGGCCCCTGTAATGTTACGGGGCTTCTTTCCTCATACTCTATTTCTGGGTCTGTAAGTTTACCGGGCTTTCTCCCTCTACTTATTATGGTCTTTGTAGTTAACCGGCTTTCTTCCTGTACTATTCTGCCCCTGTAGTTTTACCGGCTTCTTCTCTTTTTTACTATCTGGTCTGTAGTTTAACCGGCCTTTCTCCCTCTTAATATCTGCCCTGTTCCGTTACCGGGGGCTTTCTCTCTTTCTATCTTGCCCTTGTTAGTTTAACCGGCCTTCTCCTCTTTTACTTAATTTTCTGCCCCCTGTTAGCTTTACCGGCTTCCTTATCTTACTAAAAAAAACTGTCCCTGTATTTACCGGCGTTCTCATCTTTTACTATCTGGTTTCCTTGTAGTTACCGGCTTCTACCCTCCTTTTTACTATCTGAATCTGTAGTTACCGGCTTCTCTCTACTATTCTGTTCCTGTTAGGTTACACGGCTTATCCCTCTTTAAACTATTTGCCACCTGTTAGTTTTACCGGCTTCTTCCTTATTACTATCTGGCTGTAGGTTACCCCGGGGCTTTCTTTCCATCTTAACTAATCTTGTTCCTTGTAGTTACCGGTTTTAATTCTCCTTTTACTATCTGTCCCACTGTAGGTTTACCGGCTTCCTTCTCTACTATCTGCCCCTGTTAATTTACCCGGCTTACTCCTCTTTACTATCTTGCCCCTGTTAAGTTTAACCGGCTTTCTCCCTCTACTATCTGCCCTGTGTTTTTTTTTTGACCGGCTTCTTCCTCTTACTAATTATGCCCAGTTAGTTTTTTACCGGGCCTTCTCCTTCTTACTATCTTGAGCCCCTTTAGTTCCACCGGGGCATTCCTTCTCTCTACTATCTTGCCTCTGTAGTTTTAACCGGCTTCTTCCTCTTACTACTCTGCTTCAGTTAGTTACCGGGCTGGTGGTCCTAAAGTGGATGGGTTAGGTGGCGTCGCTTCTCCTCTTACTATCTTGCACCTTGTAGTTACCGGGCTTCTCATCTTTCCTATCTGGCACTGTAGATTTACCGGGCTTTCCTCTACTATCTTATCTTCTCACTTTTTCCTCCTCCTCTCCGTTTGTTTGGTTTGTTGAGAGGAGGGGATTTTAGATAGTTTAAGAGGGAGGGGGAAAGCCGGGTAACTACAGGGCCAGTTACATGTAGTGAGGGAAGAAAGGCGGGTAAACTTACAGGGGGCCCAAGATAGTAGAGGAGGAAGCCGGAGGGGGTGGTACCGGGTAAACCTTTGGTAACAACACTACTGAGCACAGGGATAGTAAGCGGAGAAAAGGCCGGTAACTTTTACAGAAAGGCAGGAATTGTAGAGAAGATATGCCGCGTGGGGGGGGGGACATAACCCCAGGTGGGGCAGATAGTAGAGGAGGAAAATAGCCCGGTGGTAAACTACCAGGGGCAGATAAGTAGGAGGGAGGGAAAAGCCCGGTAAAGGGTGGGTTAACTACCAGGGGCGCAAGATAGTAGAGGGTGAGAAAATAGCGGTGGTAAACTACAGGCGGGCAAGATTGTAGGAGGAGAAGCCCGGTAACCACCGGGGGGGGGGCATATTGGTAGGAGAAAGGAAGAAAGCACGGTTTAAACTTTACAGGGACAGATTACGTAGAGGAGAAGGTACGGTATAACTACCGGTGGACAGGGGCAAATACCGTAGGTAGGAGGTAGGGGAAATAGCCGGTTAAAAACTTACACCATGGGAACCTGATTAGTTTAGAGGAGAAGCCGGTTAAACTTTTACAGGGGCAGATTAAGTTAGAGGAAGGGAAAGAAAAGCCGGGTAAAAAAATAAGGGGACAGGATAGTAGGAGGGGAGGGAAGGAAACGCGGGTCGGTGGTAAACACCTTACAGATCCAGAATTAGGTTAGAGGCGAGAAAAGCCGTCCGGTAAAAAAACCTAACAGGGGGGGGGGGGGAACAAAGGGATAGTTGAGGGAGGAAAAAGCCGGGGGTAAATTTTGAAAAGGACGGTTTTTAGTAGGGAGAAAACAGAAGCCGGCTTAAAAACTTGTTTATTTTTACAGGGGCAGGATAGTAAGAGGGTAGATAAGGCGGTTATACTACAAGGGCAGATAGATAGAGGAGAAAGCCGGTGGTGTAAACTACAATAGGGGGGCAGATAGTAGGAGGGGAGGTAAAGGCCGGTGATGGTTTTAAATGTTTAAATACCTAACAAGGGGGGACCAGGATAGTAGAGGGGAAGGGAAGGGACCGGTATTAACACTACTGGGGGCCCAGGGGGATAGTTACAGGATAAGAAGGCCCGGTAAAACGGCTTTAACTACAGGGACCAAGGATTTAGTTTAGGAGGAGGAAGGCCCGGGTAAACTACAGGACCCCAAGAAAAGTTAAGAAGGGAGAAAGCCGGTAAACTATTTTTTAAAGTCGGCCAGATAGTAGAGGAGAAGAAGGGTAATACTGGACAGATTAGTAGGGGGAGGAAAACCCGGTATACACAAATAACTACAGGGCAGATAGGGGCAAGGGTGGGAAGGAGCAAAATCTGCCGGTAACTACAGGGCAGGGATTTTAAGTAGAGGGAGGAAAGGCCGTGTATACATTTAGCAGGGGGGACAGATAGGTAGATGGGAGAAAAAAAATGCCGGTAAAAAAATACAGGGGGGCCAGATAGTAGAGGAGGACAGGCCGGTGGGTGGTAATAACTACAGGGCCAGGATTAGTAAGAGGGGGCAGAAGACGGTTTTGGTAACAATACAGTGGGGGGCCAGGACTTAGTAGCGAGGAGAAGGGCCACTGTTAACTACCAGACCAGGTTAGGTAGAGAAGAATGGGCCGGTTAATCTTACCAGGGGGGACCAGATGTAGGAGGGAGAAAAAGCCGGTAAAAACTACAGCGACCAGATACACTAGGGGAGGGGGAGAAGGCCGGTTAACTTAACCAGGCCCCAGATATAGTAGGAGGAAAGAAAAAGCCTGGTTAAAACTTTTACCCAGGGACAAGATTTAGTAGTGGAGGGGGGGGAAAGCCCGCGTAAACCTACAGGGGCCAGGATTAGTAGAGGGACGGAAGCGGTTTCAAACTTACAGGGCCCAGATTAGTAGAGGGGAGGAAAAGCCGGTAACTTTTACAGGGGGGGCAGGAATAGGGTAGAGAAGGGGAAATAATAAGCGGTAAATTAACTACCAGGGGGGGAGGATTTAGTAGAGGAAGGGAGGGAAGCCGGGTAAACTTAATCACAGGGGCAGACTTGTAGAGGGAGGGGAAGCCGGTAAAAACATACAGGGGCCAGATTTTAGTAGTAGGGACGTGAAAGCCCCGGGTGGTAAAAACTACAGGGGGACAGGGTTAAGTAGAGGAAAAGGGAAAGCCGGTAAACTTATTTTTAAGGGGCAGAACTAGGTAGAGGGAGGGAAAGGCCGGAAAACTACAGACCAAGGTATTGTAGGAGGACGAAAAAGCCGGTATAAACTACAGGGGCAGGGGGTTTAGTAGAGGGAGAAAAGCCACCCGGGTAAAAAAAAACTTACAGGGGGCCAGGGCATAGTAGGAGGAAGAAATAGCCCGGGCGTTTTGTAACTTTACCAAAGCCAGGGATAGTAGAGGGGGGCGAAAAGGAAAAGGACGGTAAACTTTTAAAAAGGGCAGATAGTAAGAGGGAGAAAGACCGGTTAAAAACTTAAACAGCCCCACAGGATAGTAGAGGAGAAAGACCGGTAAAAAACTAACAGGCCGGATAGTAGAGGAAGAAAGCGGTTAAAACTACAAGAAGCAGATAGTAGGAGGGGAGGAAAAAAGGCCCGGGTAACCTACCCAGGGCAAGATAGTTTAGAGAAAGCAGCCGGCGTAAAAACTACCAGGGGGACAGATTAGTTGAGGAGAAGCCGGTATCTTTACAGGGGCAGGTTAGTAGAGGGGAAAGAAAAGCCCCGGGTAAATTACAGAGGGCAGGGATAGTTAGGAGGAGGAAAAATAATGCCGGTAAACAACTTACAGGAGGCGGATAGTAGAGGGAGAAAGCCGGGTTAACAAAACTTTACCAGCGCAGGATTAGGTAGGAGGAGAAAAGCCGGTAATTTACAGGGCAAGATTAAGTAGAGGAGAAAGCCGGTAACTATTACCACACAGGGGCGGGCAGATTAGCAGCGAGGAAAGGAAAGAAAAATGCCAGGGTGGGTAAGGTAACTAACAGGACCAGAATTAGTAGAGGAGAAAGACCGGGGTAACTACCAGGAAAGATAAGTAGGAGGGAGAAAAGGCCCGGTGGTAACTTGTTTTACCAGGGCAGGGATAGTAGTATAGGTGGAAAGGAACGCCCGGTAATTACAGGCACAGATAGTAGGAGGGGAGAACAAGCCCGGTGGTAACAATAACAGGGGGGGCCAAGATTTAGTAGAGGAGATAAAAAAGTCCCCCCGGGTTAAAATACAGGGCCAAGATTAGTAGAAGACGAAAAGCCGGTAACTACCTGCGCTCGATAGTAGAGGGGAGTAAGCCGGTTATAAATAACAGGGGGGGGGGGGGGGACTCTGGTAATTAAGGCATGAGAGGGGGGAAGGGGAAAAAAAAGCACGGTTAACATTTTTTACCTGGGACCAGGATAGTAGAGGAGGAGGGATAAGCCGGGGTTTTTATAAAACTACAGGGGCTGGTTCAGTAGAGGGAGAAGGCCTCACCCGGTTCGGGATTACATATCTTTTCAGGGTGGATAGGTTAGATGGCAGGATAGCGGGTAACTAACAGGGTCAGGGAATCGTTAGAGGGGGAAAGGGGGGAAAGCCCGGTAAAACTTACTGGGGACCCAGTATAGTTAGAGGAAAGGAAAACAAAAGGCCCGGTTAACTATGAGGGGGGGACAGTTATAGAGGGAGAAGCCGGTAAAAAACTTTACAGGGGCCCAGGGATTAGTGGTAGGGAAGAAAGCCCGGGTTACTTCAGTGGCAGGATAGTAGGATGGGGAGAAGCCCCGGGGTAGTTACTACCAAGACCCCCAGATAGTAGTGGGGTGAAGCCAGGTGGTATACAACTTACAGGGGGGGGGGGGGTTGACAGGATAGTTGAGGAGAAATGGCCACGGTATAAACTTACAGGGGACAGGATTTTGTAGAGAGGTATAGCCCGGGGTCACAAACTACGCGGGGGGGGGGGGGGCAGATACGTAGGAGGAGGAAAAAAAGCCGGTAAATATATCAGGGCCAGATAAAGAATAGTACAAGGGGAGAATGCCGGTTATACTTTAAACAGGGGGGACAGATAGTTTAGAGGATGAAAAAGCCCCGGTCAACTACACCCAGGGGCAATGGAATAGTGGAGGAAGAAAAGCCGGTAACTACATGCGGGGGGGCAGATGTTGAGAGGAAGAACCGGTAATAAACTATACAGGCCTGATATAGTTAGGGGGGAGGGGAAAAAAGCCGGTAATACTACAGGGACAGGATTAGTAGAGGAGAGAGGGAAAGCCGGTGGTAAAAAAAAACTTCTGGACAGATTTGTTTAGGAGGGAGAAGCCGGGTAATACAAGGCCAGAATTAAAGTAAGGAAGGGAGAAAAGCCGGTAAACACTTCAGGGGGTGCCAAGGGGGGGATTAGTAGAGGAGAACAAGCCCGGTAAAAACTTACCAGGGCCAGTGATAAGTAGAGGAGAAAAAGGCCGCGGTAGGTGGTTAAACTTTTACAGGGGCAAGGGTTAGTAAAGGAGGGGGAGAAGCCGGGTAAACTCTACAGGGCAGGATAGTAGAGGAGAATGCCGGGTAAAAACACTCTTTTTTATACCAGGGGGGAACAGAATATGTTTAGAGGAGAAACAGGGGAATAAAAGGCCGGTAACGACAGGGGGGAGGGAACAGGGATTAGTAGAGGGGAGGGAAAGCCGGCGCATCAACTACAGGAAGGGGAAGATAGTAAGAGGAGGAAGAACTAGGCCCGGGTAAACTACAGGACCCAGATAGTAGAGAATGGAAGGCCGGTTAAAACTACAGGGCAGATACGTAGAGGGAGAGAAGGACAGGTAACCTTTACAGCCCAGATTTAGTAGGGGTTAAGAGGGGAAGAAAAAAAAGCCGGTTATAAAATTAACACTTTACAGGGGCCAGATTATGGTAGAGGAGAAAAAACAGCAGCTGCTAACTTTATTTCACAGGGGGCAGTTAGTAGAGGGAGGGAGGGGCCCGGGTATGGTGTGGTAACTAACAGGGGACAGGAATTGTAGAAGGGGAAGACAAAGCCCGGGGTAAAAACTTTTTTTAACAGGCCAGATAGTAGAGGGGAAGTAAAAGCCGGGAAACTACAGGGGGGAGGGCAGATTTAGTAGGGAAGGGAACAATTAAAAGCCGGTTAACTTACTGGACCACGATAGTTAGAGGGGAAGGAGGGCGGTCAACCGGTAAAAACTACCCAGGGGCAGATTAGTAGAGGGGGGAGGACGAAAGCCGGTTAAACTTACAGGGGGACCAAGGGAATAGTAGAAGGAAGGAAAAAGCCCGGTGGTACAAAAAACTACAGGGCAGGATAGGTAAGAGGGGAGAAAGCCAAGTAAAAAAATAACTTACAGGGGGGCAGACTTTTTAGTAAGAGGGAAGGAGGGGCGGTGTAAACTTAACCAGGGACAGGGATAGTTCGGAGAAGAAAAAGCGGTAAAAAACTTTTTACCAGGGGGGGGTGGGGGACAGGTTAGTAGGTGGAAGAAAAGCCAGGTAACATTTACCAGGGGGCAAGATTAGTTGCAGGGGGAGAATAGGGCCCCCGGGTTGGTAAAACTTACAGGGCCGATAGTAGGGAGAAGGCAGGGGTTGGTTAACTAAACAGGGGCAGATTTTAGTAGAGGGAGGAAAAAGCCCGGTGTTAATAAACTAACAGGGCAGATTTAGTAGAGGAAAGGGGAAGCCGCGGGTAACTAAACAGGAACAAGGATTTAGTTAGAGGAGAAGCCGGTAAACTACAGGGCCCAGATAGTAGAGGGAACAGATGCCGGTTAACTAACCACAGGGGCAGATAGTAGAGGAGGGGGAAAGACACGGTACACTACAGGAAAAGCAAGGGATAAGTAGAGGCATGAAGGGCCGGTAACTACAAGGGACAAGGGGGGATCAGTAGAGGAAGAAGCACGGGTATACTTACAGGACCAGATAGTAGGGAGGGAGGGGGAAAGCCCGGTAAGAAACAACTTAACAAGGGACCAGGCATAGTAGGAGAAGGAAAAAGACGGGTAAAACTTAACAAGAGCAGAATTGTAAGAGGGGGAAAGCCGGTAAACAACTTTTACAGGGTACCAGGGGATAGTAGAAGGGAGAAGCCTCGGTAACTTACAGGAAATGTTTAGTGAAGGAGAAAATAGCGGTACAAATAAAGTAGCAGTTTGTAGAGGGGAAAGGAAAAGCCCTGGTTTAGGTTGGTGGTAAAACTTCAGGAAACAGGATTAGTAGAGGGGAGAAAAAAAAAAGCGGTAAAACTAAGGGGGAACATCGATAGTAGAGAAAGAAGATAAGCCGGTAATACTACAAGGGGCAGATAGTAGAGGACAGGGGAAGCGGGGTAAAACTACCAGGAACCAGGTGAATTAGCTAGTAGAGGAGGGAGGGGGAAGACCGGTTGGGGTAGATAACTTAAACAGACCAGATTAGCTATGGAGGGAAGAAGCCCGGTAAATACTACAGGGGGGGCCAAGATAGTTTACAGGGAGAAAAAGACGGGTAACTAAACAGGGGGGGGAAACACCCAAAGTTTAGTAGGGGAGGCCAGGAAGCCGGCTAAAAACTTAACAGGGGTGGGGTCGTGGGGGGGGGTGGGGGGTGGAAACAGAATAGTTTAGGAGGGAGAAAAGCCGCGGTTAATAACAGGGGGGCCAGGGATAGTAAGAGAAGAAAGCCGGTAACAAACAGGCCAAACAGGGATAGGTTAGGAGGAGAAATGGCCCGGGTAACTACAGGCACCAGATTAGTAGGGGAGGAAGAAGCCCGGTAAAACACTATCAGAACCAGAGGATAGTTAGAGGGGAAGGGGATAGCCCGGTAAACTTTACACAGAAACCACAGCTTAGTAGGAGGGGAGAAAGCCGGGTAAAAAACTACGAAACCAAGAATAGTAGAGGAGAAAAGCCAGGTAACTTTTTTTAAACCAGGCAGATTCTTAAAGTTAGAGGAGGGATAGCGGTTAAACAATGTGGGTAAACTACCCAGGGGTGAGGACAGATAGTAGAGGAGTAAAGGGCCGGTCGGTACTATACAGGAAAACAGATAGTAGAGGAAGAAGCCGGTTACTTACAGGCGGGCCAGGATAGTAGAGGGGAGAAAAAAATTTAAAAACATGCGGTATATCTACAGGGCAGGATTAGTAGGAGGAAAGGGAAAAGCGGTTGGTTTAAAAATACAAGGGGACAAGATTAGTAGAGGGAGAAAAGCCGGTAACTTACAGAAGCAGATCAAGTAGGAGGGGAGAAAGACGCACGGTTGGTAAAAACCTACCTGGGGCACGGAATAGTAGGAGGAGGGGAAAAAGGCCGTGTAAAACTTGAAAAGGCGCAGGATTGTAGAGTGGAAAGGAGCCCGTATAAACTTTACAGGGGGGACCCCAGGATAG
The DNA here is from genome assembly GCA_025379985.1 of Phyllomedusa bahiana. Taxonomy (NCBI): domain Eukaryota; kingdom Metazoa; phylum Chordata; class Amphibia; order Anura; family Hylidae; genus Phyllomedusa; species Phyllomedusa bahiana. The sequence continues at coordinate 6,356 of JAODAL010043429.1, read as the reverse complement.
TTAGAGGGAGAAACATGCCGGGTAACTTAACAGGGGACCAGGATTAGTAGAGGAAGAAAGCGGCGGTTAAATCGGTTAACTTTTATCATGGGGGACAGGTAGGTTAGAGGGAGAAGCCAACGTAACAATTTTATTGAAACCAAGGGGCCCAGATAGTTAGGAGGGAAGGAAAGGCCGGTTATACTTACAGGCCCCAGATTTAGTAGACGGGGAGAAATAGCCGGTAAACTTACAGGGGGGCCCAAGATTTAGTAGGAGGAGAATATAAGCCAGGTGGTGGTAAACTACCAAGAGGGGGCAGGGGATAGATTAGTAGGAGGGAGGAAAAGCCGGTAAACTTTTTTCAGGGAGGTGCAGTAGAGGGAAGGAAGCCGGGGTTGGTGGTTGGGGGTAAACTACCCCAGGGGCAGGATAGTAGAGAAGAATGCTGGCTCGGGATTTAATGGGGTTAAAAACTAAACAGGGGGGTACCAGGATAGTAGAGGGGGAAAGCAGCCGGTAAACTACAGGGACAAGGATTTCTAGTAGAGGGAGGGAAAAGACGGGTATAAAAAAAACTTTACAAGGGGGGTGGGGGGACTTGATTTAGTAGAGAGAAAAGCCGGGGGTAAAAACTACAGGGACCAGATTAGTAGAGGAAGCAGCCGGGTAAATAAAACTAAAGGACAGATTTTAGTAAGGAGGAGAGAAGCCGGTTTGGTGGTAAACACCTTCCACAGGGAGATAGTTAGAGCGCGGAAAGATAAGGTCCTGTAAACTCAGGGGAACCAGATTTTTGTTAGGAGGGGAGGAAAGCCGGTAATAATTACTTCACGACACGATAGTAGGGAGGAATGGCCGGTAACTAACAGGGGCAGATAGTAGAGGTGGACAGGAAAGCATGGGTAATACTTACAGGGCAGGATAAGTTAGAGGAGAAAGGGCCGGTAAAAAACTTCCAGGGGTGCAGCATAGAATAGTTTTTAGAGGAGGTAAGGGGGCGGTAAATACTTTACAAGAACCCAGATAGTGGAGGGGAGGGAAGGCCGGTTTATACTTACAGGGGCAGGTATAGTAAGGAGGGAGAAAAAGGACGGGGTGCGTAAAACTTACAGGGAGATTTAAGGTACGAGAAGATAAGCCCGGTATAAAACTAAACAGGGGGGACAGAATAGGTAGAGGGAGGGAAAGCACGGGGCGTAAACTAACCAGGGGGGGCCGGATAGTAGAAGAAAGAAAAAGCCCCGGTTAAACTTATACAGGGCAGGGGATAAGTAGAAGGGAGGAAGGCCACGCGGTCAGGTAAAAACTACCTGGGCACCAGATTGGTTCAGTAGGGAAAGGGATTGGTAAAGCCCGGTAAACTTTACAGGGCTGGGATTAGGTTAAAGAGAAAGAAGCCGGTACAAATTACAGGGGTTTTTTTCAGGATAGTTTAGGGAGGAGTTGACCGGTTGCGGTTAAACTTACGGGTTAGAATAGTAGAGGGAAGGGATAAGCACGGAACTACTAGGGACAGGGGATAGTAGAGGGGAGAGGAAGCCGGGGTAAAAATAAAACATTTTACAGGTTTCTGGTTAGTAATGAGGGAAGAGCCCGGTAATAAAAAAACTACAGACCCAGGAATAGTTAGAGTGAGATGCCGGTAAACTACAGGGGAGATTTTAGTAGAGGGAGGAAAACAAGCGGGTAGGTTAAATACTAACCTGGGAGGGGGACAGGATAGTAAGAGGAGAAGGGGCAGGGTAAACTGCAGGGACCCAAGATTAGTTGAGGAGACAAAAAGCACCGGTAAAAAACACTTTACAGAACCACGATACTGTAGGGAGGAGGGCGAAAAGCCGGGTGTTTAACCTAACCAGGACCCAGGATAGTAGAGGAGGAAAAGCTCGGTAAAAACCTACAAGGGGGGGGACACAAGATAGTAGAGGGGAAGAAGCCGGTAAATACTAAAAAACAGGGCAGGATGAGTTTTAGTAGAGGGAAATGGAAGCGGGTCTTACTAACTACAGGGGGCAGAATAGTAGAGGAGAAAACGCCGGTGGGTGGTAAACTACTCAGCAACAAGTTTTGTGAGGGTAGGAGGGTGGGAAAAAAGCGGTAAATTTCACAGGGGGGGTGGTGACAGATTTGGAGTAGTGGTGAGAAAGGCCGGTAAACTACCAGGGGGCAGATAGTAGAGGGAGAAGGCCGGTTAACTTTAAGGGCAGATTTGTAGAGAAGAAATAAGCACGGTAACTACTTCAGACCAGAGGGGGTTGTTAGTAGAGAAAGGGAAGCCGGTACTACAGGGGCTCAAGATAGTAGAGAAAGGAAGGCCGTTCAAACATTTTTAACAGGGCAGATAAGTAGGAGAAGAAGCCCGGTGGTAACTTTACAGGTTTCCCCCCGGATTAGTAAGGAGGGGGAGAAAGCGGTAAAAAAAAACTACTAGGTCAGGAATAGTTAAGGAGGAGAAAAAAGCCCAGGTAAACTACCAGGGGGGGGGTGACAACGGAATAGTTGAGGGGAAGGAAAGCCGGGGGGGGGGGGGGGGTTAACACTACCCAGGGTCAGATTATTTTCGTAAGAGGGAAGGAAAGCCGGTAACTAAACAAGCGTCAGGATAGGTACGGAGGGGAGGGGAAGCCGGTTATAACTTACAAGGCCACATGGTATGTTAGAGGTCAAAAGAAGGCCGGTATAACTACCCAGATCAACGGATAAGTAAGGTGAGAATGCGGGTAAAAACTTACAGGGGAAACAGGATAGTTAGAGTGGAGGGGAAAAAAGCGGGGTGGTGAAAACTTACAGGGGGCAGAGACTAAGTAGAGGAGGAAAAGGGCCCGGGTAACAATAAATAAAACTACAGGGACAAGGTTAGGAGGAGGGAAAGAAAGCGGGTGGTAACTACAAGACCAGGGGGTGATAGTAGAGGAGGAAGCCGGGGGTATACTTTTTACAGGGCCAGGATATTAAAGTAGAGGGGGGAACATAAAAAAGTCAGGTAAAACTTTACGGGGCAGGATTTAAGTAGAGGGGAAGAATGCCGCGTATAAACTTTCCAGGGGACAGGATAAGGTAGGAGAAGAATCGGCTGGTTACAAACTTTTACCAGGAAGGGATTTAGTAGGAGAAGATATAAAGCCAGGTTAAAACTTCAGGGGCAGGATAAGGTAGGAGAAGTATTAAAAAGCCGGTTAACTCTTTCAGGGGCACAGATAGTAGTGGGGAGGAAGCGGGGTTTAATAAATACTACCAGGGGAGTGGGGGGGAAACAGGATATGTAGGAGGATGAAAGCCGGTTTAGGTAAAAATACTACAGTGGGACCAGAATAGTAGGAAGGGGAGAGGAAGGGGGGTAAACTTACCAGGTCCAGATAGTTAGAATGGTAGAGGAAGCCGGGTATAAAAAACTAAACATGTCCAAGTGATAAAGTAGAGGGATAAGCATAGAAGCCCCCGGGTAACTAACCAGACCCCCAGGAATTTTGTAGAGAAGAATGCCGGTAAAAAAATTTTTATCATGGGGGGGGACAAGATAGTAGAGGAGAAAAGGGCCGTTTTAACTTACCACAGGGCATAGATATGTAGAGGAGTGATAGCGGTCGGTTTAACTTACAAAGGGTACAGGATAGGTTTAGGGAAAGGAGAAAAAGCAGTAAAACTTACTGACCAGATAGTAGGGTGGGAGGAACAGCCGGTGGGGGGGGGTAAAAAAACTACAGGACAGATTTTAGTAGAGGAAAGGAAAGCGGTAAAAAAAGGCGTACACTGACCAAGACCCAAGGATAGTTAGCAGAAGAAGACCACGGTTAAACTTTTTGAACAGGGGGGGGGGCAAGGAATTTAGTAGAGGGATCGAAGGCCGGTAAAGGTGGGTAACTTACAGGGCAGGGATAGTAGAGGACGGAAACAACGGCCTGCGGTATAAAATACAGGGGGGGGGACAGGGATTGTCAGAGACAGGGAAAGCGGCGGTACTAATCTACAGGGGCACGTTAGTAGTGGAGAAGGCCGGTTGCGGTTAACTACCAGGGGCAGATTTTTTAAGTTTAGAGGACAAGGGGGGAAAAAGCACGGTAAAACTTAACATGGGGGGGTGGGGACAGGGATTAGTAGAGGAGGGGAAAAGCCGGTATAAACTTACCAGGGCAGGTTAGTAGACGGAGAAACAGCCGGTTAACGTGAACCAGGGGGCCCAGGCAAGGATTGGTAGAGGGAAGAAAAAAGACGGTGTAATCAAACTTTAACAGCGGCGAAAGGATAGCTAGAGGGAGAAAAGCGGTGGTTGGTTTAACTACAGGGGCAGTTTAGTAGAGGGAGAAAGCCGGTAAAACTTACAGGGGTAAATCAAGATTAGGTGAGGAGGAAAAGCCTCCGGTAAACTAACAGGGGGAACCAGGGATTGTAGGAGGATGGAGAAATAGGCCGGGGGGGGGGAACTTACAGGGGGAAGGGGGATAGTAGAGGAAGAAGCGGTTAAAATACAGGGCAGATAGTAGAGAAAGGATGACGGTAAAAAAAATAAAACAGGGGCCAGGTAGTAAGGGGGGTGGGAGAAAAGCGCCGGTGGTAACAAACTACAGGGGAGACAGATAGTTAGCGAGGAGAAGGGAAGCCGGGGTAAACTTACAAGGGCAGGTGGATAGTAGAGGAGATTAATAGGGGACGGTTGAAACTTACAAGGACCAGGGGATTAGTAGAGGGAGGAAAGTCAGGTAAAAAAAAACTTACAGGGGCAGTGGGATAAGTGTAGAGGGAGGGGGAAAGGCCCGGTTATAAAAAAACTTACAGGGCAGATAGTAGAGGAAAGAAAGGCCCGGTAACTTTAAAGGTACCAGATTACTAATTTTAGAGGGAGACCGGAGACAGAAAAAAAGCCGGTAAACTACCAGGGGGCACAGATTAGTAAGTGGGGGAGGAAAAAAAAGGGCCGATTAATAACTACAAGAACCTGATAAGTAGCGGGGAGTAAGACAGAAAAAAGCTCGGGTGGGTTTGGTATACTACAAGGGGCAGATTAGTAGGAGGGAAGGGGAAGCCACCGGTAAAACTAACAGGTCAAGATAAGTAGGAGGGAGAATAGGCAGGGGGGGGGGTAAAAACTACAACAGGGGTCAGATAGTAGAGGGAGAAAGGACGGTCAACTTTACCAGGGGGGGGTGGGGGGGGGGGGGGAACAGATTGTAGAGAAGGGAAAGCCTCGGTAAACTAAACAGGGGACCAAGATAGTAGTGTAAGGGGAAGCCGGTAACTAAAGGCAGATAGAGGGGAGAAGCCGGGTAAAAACAGGCCAATAGTAGGGAAAAACCCGGTAATACAGGGGGATGTGGGGAAGAAGCCAAAAAATACGGGGGGGCCAAATATAGAGGAAAAAGCCGGGGAACTACAGGCCAGATAGCAGAGGAGAAGCCGGAAAAACTACGGGGACAGATAGAGAGGAGAAGCCGGTAAATACGGGGGCCAGTTGTAAGAAGAACCGGTAACTACAGGCAGAAGAAAGAGGGGAAGCCGGTAAACTACGGAAGATTGTAGAGGAGGCCGGGGAACTACAGACAGAAGTGAGGAAAAAGGGTAATTTACGGCGATATAAAAGAAAAGCCGGTTAAAAAAGGCCAGTAAGGGGGAAAAGTTCGGTAACTACAGGCAGTAGTAGAGAAGGGGAACGGGGAAATAAAGGGGAAAAACCGAAAAAAAATAAAGGAAGCCGGTAACTAAGGCCCAGTTTAGTAGAAGAAGCCGAAATACGGGGGCAGATAGTAGAGAAAGCCGGAACACGGGGCAGTTTAAGAAAAAACTTGTAACTACGGGGGACATTTTAGTAGGGGAGAACCCGGTAATTTTAAGGCCCGTTAGAGAGAAGAACCCGGGGAAAAATACAGACCGATAGTAAGGAAAAAGCCTAACTACAGGCAGTTAGAAGGGAAGGGGAAATAAACCTGGTAAAAAAAACTTTAATACAGCCAGATAGAGAGGAAAAAGGGGGGTAACTACGGGGCCAGATGTAGGGGGAGAAGCCGGTAATTTACGGGGGGGCAATAGAGAGAAACCCCCGAAACACGGGGGCAGATAGTAGAGGGGGGAACCCGGGGTAATACGGGGCCAGATAGTGGGGAAAAGCGGAAAACTACGGGGCCGTATAGGAAGAAGCCGGGGTAACAAAAGGGGCAGATATTTGGGGGGAAAAAAAGCGGAAAAACTCCAGGGGGGGGGGCCCCAGAAATAGTAGAGGAAGCCGGTAAATACAGGCCCGATTAGAGAAAAGCCGGGTAACTCAGGCAGATAGTAGGGGGGAAACCCGGTAACTACAGGGACAGATTAGAGGAAAAAGCCGGGAATAAAAAATGGGGAGAAGCCGGGGAAAACTAAGGGGGCCCAAGAAGTGAGAAGAAGCC
>JAODAL010043428.1:0-33853 GCA_025379985.1 Phyllomedusa bahiana | reverse complement strand
GGGCTTTGGGGAATCAGCTTACTACGGGTCCAATAAAAATGTTTTTCTAACAGACATTTGTTCTTCACATTGACCAAAGTGGCTCAAGGTCATGCTTTGAATTTTTGGGGGCATTTTGCTGTGACATGCAGCTATACTACAGGTCCTATCTAAAAATGTTGTTTCTAACAGACATTTGTTCTTCACAATTGACCAAAGTGGCTCAAGGGTCATGCTTTGAATTTTTGGGGGCATTTTGCTGTGACATGCAGCTATACTACAGGTCCTATTCTAAAAAATGTTGTTTCTAACAGACATTTGTTCTGCACAATTGTCAAGAGTGGCTCAAGGGTGATGGTGCTGTCAGAAACAGGAATAGGTAGGACACCGTCAAGCGACACCTATTGCAAAATGACTTGTATTTGCAAGATCTATAACATAGCTATCAATCCCTGTATTGAGACAACCCATTTAATACAATGAAAAAAAGAGAAACAAAGACATGGTGGGATTCCATCCTATTTTAAAAATGTGTTTTCTAGAATTAAAGTACTAAAAAACTTGCATGTACAAAATAGCTGTTAAAAAAATTCCTCTGAATTGTACAAGGGAGGTACAGGAAAACTTGACCAGATGTAGGTTATTCAGAGAACATGGAGTATGGAGCACAGACAGAGAACAAAGTACAGAGACCATTTCCTCCAGCACGTTGAGTAAAATGAGAAAAAGAATGCCAAGATAAAGGGCACCTGGGTGTAACAGGAGCGTTAACCACCAGTATTTCCAAGTGAAGCTCAATTGGTCCACACTCATACGGAGGGGCAAGCGCTACCCAGGTATTTAAGGTGTACCGAGGAAGGCTGGCGTTCTCACACTTTCCCGCTTCCGCACTCTGCTTCAGCACGACAGTTTTCGTTGCTGCGTCATCAGGGCATTTACCTGCGTGTTAATAGATGACGGACGCCAGCCTGGGCTTTCACCGCACCCACTGTAACTCCGGCCCTGGGTCATGCTGTGGCCCAGGACAGGTATAGTCAATGTCCAGTGAAACTAAAATGGTGGTTGAAAGACTCCTTTTTTCCGGCACTTTTTAAATGTGGGGGTCATGCAGGTTTGGGGCTCATGCTGTGGCCCAGGACAGGTATAGTCAATGTCCAGTGAAACTAAAATGGTGGTTGAAAGACTCCTTTTTCCGGCACTTTTTAAAATGTGGGGTCATGCAGGTTTGGGGCTCATGCTGTGGCCCAGGACAGGTATAGTCAATGTCCAGTGAAACTAAAATGGTGGTTGAAAGACTCCTTTTTCCGGCACTTTTTAAATGTGGGGTCATGCAGGTTTGGGCTCATGCTGTGGCCCAGGACAGTATAGTCAATGTCCAGTGAAACTAAAATGGTGGTTGAAAGACTCCTTTTTCCGGCACTTTTTCACTGCGGGGGTCATGCAGGTTTGGGGCTCATGCAGTGGCCCAGGACAGGTATAGTCAATGTCCAGTGAAACTAAAATGGTGGTTGAAAGACTCCTTTTTCCGGCACTTTTTAAATGTGGGGGTCATGCAGGTTTGGGGCTCATGCTTTGGCCCAGGACAGGTATAAGTCAATGTCCAGTGAAACTAAAATGGTGGTTGAAAGACTCCTTTTTCCGGCACTTTTAAATGTGGGGGTCATGCAGGTTTGGGGCTCATGCTGTGGCCCAGGACAGGTATAGTCAATGTCCAGTGAAACTAAAATGGTGTTGAAAGCCTCCGTTTTGCCGTCACTTTGTTAAAATGTGGGGTTCATGCCCAGGTTTGGGGCTCAATGCAGCGTTTGCCAGGACAGGGAATTCATCTGTCCAGTTCAATTAAGAACTGATGGATCAAATCATACTGCCATCAGGCACTTTTTAATATTGTGTGACATGCAGTGATTATAAAGGTCAGCTTTGAGGTATCAAGACAGGGAATAGTATGTTCTGTGTACTTTTTTTCTGTGACTTTTATAACCTAAGTGCAGTATGCCTAAGATTTAGGACGTATCCATTTGACTGTTGAGGATGTTCAATTTCTGCTTCTCCAGCCTTTTGGGTGTATATAATGAAGGTGTTGTTGCTCTCCCCATTCAGCCATAAGACTCTTAAGTGGTAATCGTCTCATAAATCGCTGCTTCACTATCGAAAAACCTCACTCGATAGCGGCCGACAATCGACTATCATCGATCTCGATAGCCAACGCAATCGCTCAACACTAATGTAAACATGCCAAAGAATTGATAATGCACAGTTTTTCTCCCACATCATTTCTTGCATTTTAATGAAACGTTGCAAAAACCCATATCCATGTGCACAAAAGTGTGTGTATATCTTAGGAAACAATTGGACACGTTAATTGCAATTTAGATGCGATGTTTTATTGCGTGTGTAAAGCGTGTGTCAAAATGTGCATTTTACTCATCAAATAAGTTTCAACAATTTCATGTGAAAACCATAACCAACAGAAAAACGCCAACATACATTTGCAAATGCAACATAGTGCTAAACAGGATTTTTGTGTTTTTGTAATTTTACGTTGATGAATGAGCGGTTGGCATGTCCAACATACTTAACAAAAAGGTGAACCTGTCATTCTGTGGTTATTAATGCAGCCCCAATCTGACAACCGGATTTTGAATAGAAGAGAAGCAGAGCACATGTGATATATTTGGTTAATATGATAGTGCAACAGGATTATCTCCTGCGTAAAAAAGCAACGAAAAAGAATCAGTGAAAGTGCAGCTTGAAAAGTACACTCTGATCCCCCACATACAATACAGTATTAGACTAGTATTGCGCAAGGAAAACATATCATCACAGAATGGTGAGGTGGGGCAGATAGGGACACCCTACTAACATGTGTCCTTCAACTGAGTCCAGACAGAATGATTCCATCTGGCATTTTATATAGAAATCCACGCTCATACAAATTCCTATATACCTACCAATCACAGAGCTCAGCTTCTCCCCTCTATCTTATAACCCTATGTATATCTCGATCTCATCTTAGCTCCATCTATCACATTTCGGGGCTCAGATTTGCGGCATCATAACCACCTACCACACCCTGTTACTATAATAACAAATGTACTAGTTAAAAAAATGATTATTCCTCTACTTGCCAGTATAGTGAAAATAATTTACTTTATCTAATTGTAAATAAGGTGAATACACTATGATGTACAATAACCCTGTTAACCTTAGGCTGTAGGACATATTTTGTGGCTGTAAATAACAGACAGATAGCACACAAACTCTCCCGTAAAACCCAGAATTTAGGCTCAATTATTATTATTATTTTTATTTGGACGCTGTACTTGGGTTTGAGCTTTCAATTGTACAAACAGAGATAGATCCTGTAGGGCTACCTCGGTAAGTCATATTTGTATTTGACAAGGAGAACAATAGACATTCTTGCTGACAAAGCACAAATAAAAATACAATGTCTAGAGTTGCAGAATTTGATCCATGCATACAAGTGACTATCATAAAGAAATGTGGTTTGCTATGTCTGTGCTGTATTCTAATCAGTTCAGGAGACAAGCCTATCTGATTACACAATTGTCCAGTAAGGAAGCTATTTAGAGCGATTTAAAATTGGAACTTAGAGATCAGAATTGGTGGATCTTAAACATAGGCTTTATTACACCACTGTAACTTAACCCCTTAATGACACAGCCTGAAAAAAGCCTTCAAAGGGTTTTCCATATTAAAAAATAAAAATGGAGAGCGATAATAACGGGTAATAATGAGCGATTCGACCAATAATCGACTTCGAAGTCAATTCCAGAATTTTAGGGAACAATTCGTCCATTTATTTCGATCCTCGACTTGCGATTAATCTCCCTGTAAAATTCCCATTAAATCTAAGGAAGAGTAACACCAGGTTCAATTTTTAAACACCCAAACAGGTTTAGGTGGTAAGCTGGAATTAACATCCCCAACATTAAACTGTATACGTTGGAAGCATCCTAGAGCAAAACAATAAGGCTAGCAAGAGTCACAGAAAAAAAATTAAACAGGCTAAAATAAAGGTTGCATTCCATTCAATGGCTAACCGAAAACATAAGGACAGTGTAGCCACAGAAGGTACAGCGGTAGCAGCTGCCACAGGCCCCTTTAAACACAAAACAAGACCCCGTATTGGAAATGGCACATGGGAAATGGCAGTCACTCCTATCACTTTTTGTACCAGGGACAAACAACTTTGTCATACATAGAGGTTGTGCAGCAAGAACAACCCAACAGGGGAATGCTGAGGATCAACTGGCAGGGCCGAATAAGAGTGGGGGCGCGGTGAGAGCCGGCCTGTCACTCAGTCAATTCTATTAACTGTTTCACAGGCCACCAAACCAGCAAAAAATTCCCTTATGGATCCTCAGAATAAAAATACTCAATACGAGAATTGAGACAATTTTCACTAAAAAAAAAATTTTCCAATGCTGTTGCTGCTGGAGCAGCCATTCTACAGCTGTCACCATTGCTGACGTTTGTACCCCGCGAACATTGCGAAGACGTGAAGAAGATGTCTCCAGTAGGTCAACGAAGCCAGTCTCAAATTCCTTGCATTCTATTGACAAATGAAGTGGGTATGAAGGAAATTGCTGACTTTTAATTTGGAACGTTGATCAAGGAGGGTGTACCGCGTGTTCATTGTGATGGCCTTTGAAGCGTTGTAAAAAACTTAATCAATAAGACCTTTACTATTGTGGTTTCTTTTACAGCGGCATGACCCCAAAAATCAGCACAGATGCCCATATGGGACCCAATCAGAAATAAAAATTGCCCCGGAAGAAGAGAAAGATATTAGAAAACCACTATTTTCCAGTGAACAGGGACATACTGACTATCCCTGTCCTATCTCCGCAGCCCTGACCCCTAAAACCCGCACTAGAAGCCCTTAATGGAGCCCTCAGAAGTTAAAAGTGCCTGGAAGAATATGTATTTGAACAGCTATTTTAAAGTTGGGAAAAACAGGACATTGACTATCCCTGACCCCTTTACCACAGCAAGACCCCAAATTCATCACAATGCCCATCATGGACCATCAGAATAAAAAAGCTGGGAGAAATAAATATTTGAACCATTATTATTCTATTTTAGTGAAATTGGACATTGAATCTATCCTTCCATTACCGCAGCCTGACCACAAATCATCACAGATGCCCTTAAGCCCTCATAATAAAAAAGTGCTGGAAGAAAGTAAGATTTTTATGACCACTATTATATGTGAACATACATGTGACTATCCCTATCCTTTCCGTATCTGAACCCCAAAAACCCACACCGATGCCCAAACCACAAATTCGCAATAAGAAATTGACTATTTTCAAAAAACCTATTTTTACCAATGCTGCAGCTGTCTAAGTGCTCCGATGCAATCTACTGCTGCCCACGTTATGCCTGAAGTTGTTTCCACCATGACATAGAAGGTGAATAAGAATGCAACAGATGTCTCCGTTTGGTCAACGACCCGGTTCTCAAACTTGCCTTGCATTCTAACTGTCAAGTGGGTTGAATGAAATCTGTTGAGAGACTTATTTGATTTGGAAAGTGGTGATCAAGGACTATTGCCACCCATAAACCGCTATTCAATTGATTGCGCCTAAGGCAATGTGAAAACATAATGTTGAAATAAGAGCTAAATTATTGTCAATATACAACCTTTACTATTGGGGTCTTTTACAGTGACCGTGACCGGACAAAACCACAAAAATGACTGTTACTCTAGGGACCCATCAGAATAAAAAATCGCCGGAAGAAATGATTATTTTTCAAAACACAAGTTTTCTGAATAAGATCATTGAGTTTTTTTGTTTTTTTTTTTTAAAATCTAATTCCACTCAAAGACTAGGCTATTTATTACAGTGAATAAGTGACACTTATTAATGATTTTTTTGTAACTGACATTCATTTACGTGTAATTTTATTTAGGAAGTTTTATTTATAAGTTTTCACATTATTTTCATTTTGCTTTTTTTTTCCACTGTGTGATAAAATACAACATACACCCTTCCTTGGCATGTTTAAAAAGCGATATTTTTTACAAGTGTAATGTGTAAATAATTTCACACACCCCATAGATATAAATAAAAATGTCCTAATTCATCCCCAAAACACTTCTTAATTGAGAAGGCATTTGCCCCTCCTGCTTCTGAGAGTGATTCAGCAATTAATTCATTGTTTAAATTTTCCCCCAAACCCCTCCAGTGATTAGGGACAGACTCCCCTGGGATCAGGGTGTGCCCCCATGTGATTCCAGTCCAAAAATTTTTTAACCTAAAATTTTTTCAATTTGTGTCCGCCTGGAGTTTTTTTGAATACATAACCTCAAAAAAATTTAAAATTTTTTCAAAATTTTTTTTTTTTTTAGAAAAATTTTAAAGCTTCCGTTTGCCCTAACGGTGAGACCCGGGGGCTGCCTTGTCACTTTAACCTTTCTTTAACCCTGTCTAAAATTCCCTGATTTATGCTAATGATGTGGGTTAAAAGAAATTTCACTTTTGATTGGATCGGGATAAGGGAAAGGTTGCACCCTAATCCCCGTTAAATTTGATTTTGAGGATGTGAAATTTAAAATGAATGTGAAATATTTTTTTTTCAATACACTTTTACTATTGTGCCCTTTACGTGACCTCCCCACCAAACCTGCAAAAATGCCCTTATGATATCGAATAAAAATTTCCCCCGGGGAAAAATTTTTTTTAACCGTTTTCTAATAGGACATGAGAAATGCTGTCTTTTAATCAGCGCCCCTAATACCGAAAAAAATGCCCTTATCACACCCCCAATAAAAATTTGTACAAAGACGGTTATGGGGGGGTCCAGATGATAAGCAATGTGACAGTCGGGAAAGCGAGGCAAATCCCGGAAGTTTTGGGGCTAAGACCTCCAGCCTTCCTAAAGCAGTCAAGGGGGTAGGTTGAGAAATTTCTGCCTATAAGACGCTTTGCCCTCTTATGTTTGGACAAAGGGAGTTACTTGGAAACGCAGTTGCGCTCGTTCCCCCCGGTCCCTTTGTCTTGGTTTCTTTTTCTCGTTCTACTGAACGTCTGGGGGAAAATTGTCTTGTTTTGGGGGGGTGGCGAAGTGCTCCACACAACTTTGATTTTGCCCAAGGGTTTTCCTGACTGCTTTTCACAATTTCCAACAATGCCCTTTCACATTGTAGATCTGGCAGTATTGCATGATAGCATTTAGGGGGCATGCGTTTTATATGGTGCCCATCCCTTAAAGTGCATAATGTCACCCTTCTTGTAAATACCTGTATGTTGCAAAAAAAGGGGCCACTGAGTATATGCCCCATTTTACCCCCAACCCGATTTACATTACCCGACCCCCAAACCAAAGAAAAAGCCTTTATGGCCAGAGAGTAAAATTTGAGGAGGGAAAAGGATTTTAAACAATTTTTTTTTGAATAGAACCTTTAGTATCGCAGTCTTTTCCCGCTGCTTTACCCCAAAAACGCAAAAAAACCTTTTCAACACTCAATAAATTAGCCAGAATGAAAAGGTTTTTTTTAAAAGCTTTTTAAATAGGGTTGGGTTAAAGTGTTTGCTTACAAAACAGGACCCCAAAAATTTGAGAAAAGATTTGGACGCTTTAAAAATTTTTAAAGAAGAAATGGGTATTAGAAACAACATTTTTTAATAGGGCCTGGATTTAGCTGTTTGTTCAGCACACAGAAACCTAAAAATTTGAGAAAATACCTCTCGGCGCTTGTAAAAATTTTAAAAAAGAAATGGCTGTTAGAAAAAACAATTTTTTTTCAATAGGACCCGGTTTTAAACTGTTTTTAAACCCATGACCCCAAAACCATTGATGGTGCTTAAAATTTTCATGAAGAAAAGGTAATTGGAAAAAGGGTTTTTTTAACAAAAAGTGTACAATTGTTGTCTTTTAGGTTCCCCCAAACCCCCAAACCAGCCCAAAAAACCTTTTGGGCACTGAATACAATTTTCCCTTAGAATGAGCATTTTAAAAAATTTTTTTTTTTAAGAGACCCTTTCTTTGGGGAAAAGTAATGTGAAATAGACCCGGGTACTAATCGGTGCCCGGCAATTGGGAAAAATCCGGTCCATCCGGTTTTCTTTTTAAAAACAAAGAAACCCCCATTCTCTGTGGGAAAACTGGATATAGAGATGGGGAATAATCTAATGAAGTGGAATTCGTTTAGAATTTCAGGAAAACTTTGATTCTGAACAAAGTCGAAGTTTGGAGTGAATCGCGGGAATGAAGCGTGTTTTTAATTGATAAAATGGCTGCAAGCACATGGCGTTACATGGGGCAAAGAATTCTGGGAGGAAGAAAGGAGTGAAGAAAGAAATGACATGTGCAGAGATGAAGCCAAACAGAGACCAGCGGGATTCTGTGACGTCACCGCAATATATAAGTCCGGAGGCGACGCTGGCAGTTCAAATTCCTCTCTCTGTGCCGTGTTGTAGCTGCCGCAGCTCCAGTATTAGAGGTCTCACACAAAAGAAAGACCTTTTATACTACGATTTTTAGGCGGGGGTGTCACAGCTTTTCTCAGAGACTGCTTGTCTTACATTTTAATTTTGATTTTGTGGAGTATTGGGATTGAAGTCCAGTGTGCATCCAATTCAGCTGCATATACATTTTAATGCTATCTGCTCAGTTTTGGAGTACATTGAATATCCAAGGGTTATCTAAGCCTGTTGTTGCTGCTGTATTCAGTTAAAGAAACAGTGTTTTTACAATCCAAATTACCAATTAATTTTGGCCCGCTTATTTTTTTTGCGCAATTTATATCCAAGGGTACTTAAAACGTCTTTGTGCTATTGTAGTCAGTAAAAGAAAGGTTTTTTATTTTTAACGCCAAAGAAAAATTTTGCCCGTAGCATAATTTTTATATCCCAAGGTTAATTAAGTGTTTTTTGCTGTTGTGGTCAGTAAAATACACGTCATTTTAACACGCTACATAGCTGTTAATTTTTGGCAGCTCATTTCTTTTGCGCAATTAGATCCAAGGGTTAATTACGTGTTTTTCTGTTGTTATGGTTAGTAAAATACACGTCGTTTTAACGCGCTACATAGCTGGTAATTTTTGGCAGCTCATTTCTTTTGCACAATTTAGATCCAAGGGTTAATTAAGTGTTTTTCTGCTGTTGTGGTCAGTAAAAGAAACAGTGTTTTTCAACGCCGAAGAAGAAATTTTACCTGTTGCATAATTCATATCCGAAGGTTAATTAAGTGTTTTTCTGCTGTTGTAGTCAGTAAAAGAAATGGTGTTTTTCAACGGCAAAGAAGAAATTTTGCCTGTAGCATATTACATATCCGAAGGTTAATTAAGTGTTTTTCTGCTGTTGTGGTCAGTAAAATACACATCGTTTTAACATGCTACATAGCTGGTAATTTTTGGCAGCTCATTTCTTTTGCGCAATTTAGATCCAAGGGTTAATTAAGCGTTTGTCTGCTGTTGTGGTCAGTAAAATACATGTTGTTTTAACACGCTACATAGCTGGTAATTATTGGTAGCTCATTTCTTTTGTGCAATTTAGATCCAAAGGTTAATTAAGTGTTTTTCTGCTTTTGTGGTCAGTAAAATACACGTCGTTTTAACATGTTACATAGCTGGTAATTTTTGGCAGCTCATTTCTTTTGCGCAATTTAGATCCAAGGGTTAATTAAGTGTTTTTCTGCTATTGTGGTCAGTAAAAGAAACAGTGTTTTTTCAACGCAAAGAAGAAATTTGCCTGTAGCATTTAAATTTATATCCGAAGGTTAATTAAGTGTTTTTTCTGCTGTTGTAGTCAGTAAAAGAAACTGTGTTTTTCAACGCCAAAGGAATTTTGCCTGTAGCATAATTTATATCCGAAGGTTAATTAAGCCTGTTTGTGCTTTTCTATTCAGTAAAATACACAGAGTTTTTAAACGGCACATACAAGTAAATTTTTTCCCGCCCACTTGTGGAGCGCAATTTATATCCAAGGGTTACCCAAGCTTGTTAGTGGGTTCAAATTTGGAGGGCAAATACAGGGTATGTATTTTTCATATACAGATTCTTCATTAAACAGTGTCTGTACATTTTAGAAACAAAAACAGTAGTCAAAACCCGAGAGGTGGCAGGCTCTTCACATGCGAGTGGCAGTGGCACAAACATTCCTGGAGCAGGCATAGGTCGCAGCACAGTAAGGAGACGTCGAAGCAGAGGTCACTCGTTGAGGCAAGAACTGCTGGTGTCATCTAGCGGCCGTGTATTGTCCAGCAACCCAAGGGTTCTTGATTGGTTGACTAGGTCATCCACTTCCTCCCAGATGACATCTGACAACCCCAGCCAAGAGTCGGTGGGAACGTCAGACACAACCCTTAGTTGGCATGGCCCGGGAGCGGGCCAGCGGCCCTCACCTGTCCTCAACCCGCCTCTGTCCCATCCGGTTCCCTCAGCCAGAGAGCTACTATGTCGCCTGGGCTCAGCGCCACTATACAGTGAGGATGAACAATTTGAGGATGGCAGTAAGCAGCTACTTGGCAGCGAAGAAATGGGGCCAATATCCCCTGCTTCTTGCAGTAGGCGGCAAAGTATACAGTGTGTGCAGAATTATTAGGCAAGTTGTATTTGAGAGAATTCTTTTTATTATTGAACAACAACTATGTTCTCAATCAACCCAAAAGACTCATAAATATCAAAGCTTAAGATTTTTGGAAGTTGGATTGTTTTTTTTTTTAGATTTGGCTATCTTAGGAGGATATCTGTTTGAGCAGGTAACTATTACTGTGCAGCATTATTAGGCAACTTAATAAAAACCAAATATATACCCATCTCACTTGTTTATTTTCACCAGGTAAACCAATATAACAACAGACAATTTAGAAATAAACATTTCTGACATTCAAAAACAAAACAAAAACCAAATAAGTGACCAATATAGCCACCTTTCTTTACAATGACACTCAAAAGTCTTCCATCCATAGATTCTGTCAGTTGCTTGATCTGTTTACGATCAACATTGTGTGCAGCAGCCACCACAGCCTCCCAGACACTGTTCAGAGTGGTGTACTGTTTTCCCTCCCTGTAGATCTCACATTTTATTAGGGACCACAGGTTCTCTATGAGGTTCCGATCAGGTGAACAAGGGGGCCACGTCATTATTTTTTCTTATGTTAGACCTTTACTGGCCAGCCATGCTGTGGAGTATTTGGATGCATGTGATGGAGCATTGTCCTGCATGAAAGTCATGTTTTTCTTAAACGATACTGACTTCTTCCTGTACCACTGCTTGAAGAAGGTGTCTTCCAGAAACTGGCAGTAGCTCTGGGAGTTGAGCTTCACTCCATCCTCAACCCGAAAAGGTCCCACAAGTTCATCTTTGATGATACCAGCCCATACCATTACCCCACCTCCACCTTCCTCGCTGGCGTCTGAGTCAGAGTGGAACTCTCTGCCCCACATGAAAAAACTCTGAGATTCTCGGTTCGCATATTTTGATCAAAAGATGTTTAAGCTGCCCACGACTTTCAACGTGATCTCAGATAGGGCAGTCCTATGCTATCTTTACTCTCAATAGAGCCAATCAAGGCCTCTCACTGGGTCAACCGACCTCATTATTCAGAGAAAAAAAAATAAAAAACACACCCAACCTGCAAGCTGCCCTTCTTATGAAGCTGTGAGAGTGGGCGTGTGCAGAAACCAAATGGAGGCACCCTTTCCTCCCATATAAGTTAAATCAATATACACCAAAATAAGTATGTTTTGCACACAAAAAACATTCTGAAAAAACGTATGCAAACTTGGGTGCCATGCAGGGCTGCGGCACACATATAAGTATACATGTACACACACAGACGCCGCCAGCAGCACACTACTGCAAAAAGGGCAATACATTACGTGGAAATCCCTAAAGAAGCATTTATGCTATCTATCACACATGAAAAAACTCTGAGATTCTCGGTTCGCATATTTTGATCAAAAGATTTTTAAGCTGCCCACGACTTTCAACCAGATCTCAGATAGGGCAGTCCTATGCTATCTTTACTCTCAATAGAGCCAATCAAGGCCTCTCACTGGGTCAACGACCTATTATTCAGAGAGAAAAAATAAAAAACACACCCAACCTGCAAGCTGCCTTTTTATGACAGCTGTGAGAGTGGGGCGGGTGCAGAAACCCAAAATGGAGGCACCCTTTCCTCCCATTAAGTTAAATCAATTACACCAAATATAACGTATGTTTCTGCACACAAAAACATTTCTGAAAAAACGTATGCAAACCCGGGTGCCACTGGCAGGCTGCGGCACACATATAAGTATACATGTACACACACAGACCGCCGCCAGCGGCACATACTGCCAAAAGGGCAATACATTTCATGGAAATCCTAAAGAAGCATTTATGCTATCTATCACACATGAAAAAACTCTGAGATTCTCGGATCGCATTTTGATCAAAAGATGTTTCAGCTGCCCCACGACTTTCACGTGATCTCAGATAGGCAGTCCTATGCTATCTTTAACCTTCAATAGAGCCCAATCAAGGCCTCTCATGGGTCATACCGACCTCCATTATTCAGAGAGAAAAAATAAAAAACACACCAACTGCAAGCTGCCCTTCTTATGACAGCCTGTGAGAGTGGCGGGTGCAGAAACCAAAATGGAGGCACCTTTCTCCCCATATAAGTTAAAATCAATATACACCAAATATAACGTATGTTTCTGCACACAAAAACATTTCTGAAAAAACTTATGCAAACCTGGGTGCCACGGCAGGGCTGCGGCACACATATAAGTATACATGTACACAAACAGACCGCCGTCAGCGGCACACTACTGCAAAAAGGGCAATACATTACGTGGAAATCCCTAAAGAATCATTAATGCTATCTATCACACATGAATAAACTCTGAGATTCTCGGTTCGCATATTTTGATCAAAAGATGTTTAAGCTGCCAACGACTTTCAACGTGATCTCAGATAGGGCAGTCCTATGCTATCTTTACCTCTCAATCAAGCCAATCAGGCCTCTCACTGGGTCAACCGACCTCTATTATTCAGAGAGAAAAAATAAAAAACACACCCAACCTGCAAGCTGCCCTTCTTATGACAGCCTGCAGCCTCGGGGCCATCCATCTGGCCCATCAAGAATCACTCTCATTTCATCAGTCAATAAAACCTTAGAAAAATAAGTCTTAAGATATTTCTTGCCCCAGTCTTGATGTTTTATCTTATGTTTCTTGTTCAAATGTGATCGTTTTTCAGCCTTTCTTTCCTTGGCCATGTCCCTGAGTATCGCACACCTTGTGCTTTTTGATACTCCAGTAACGTTGTAGCTCTGAAATATGGCAAAACTGGTGGCTATTGGCATCTCGGCAGCTTCACGCATGATTTTCCTCAATTCATGGGCAGTTATTTTGCGCCTTTTTTTTCCCACACGCTTCTTGCGACCCTGTTGGCTATTTGCCGTGAAACGCTTGATTGTTCGGTGATCAGGCTTCAAAAGTTTGGCAATTTCAAGACTGTTGCATCCCTCTGCAAGAGATCTCACAATTCTTGACTTTTCAGAGTAAGTCAAATCTCTCTTCTGACCCATTTTGCCAAAGGAAAGGAAGTTGCCTAATAATTAAGCACACCTTATATAGGGTGTTGATGTCATTAGACCACACCCCTCCTCATTACAGAGATGCACATCACCTGATTTACTTAATTGGTAGTTGGCTTTCAAGCCTATACAGCTTGGAGTAGGGCAACATGTATAAAAAGAATGTTGTGATCAAAATACTGTTTTGCCTAATAATTCTGCACACAGTGTAGATGTGGAGAGTGGCATGGGAGGTCATGTTGTGAGGGGTCAGCCTCTGCATACAAAGACCGTTGAGGAGGACAGCAGTGAAGATCAAACAATAATCGATGATGATGTAGCCAACTGCACTTGGGAGCCGGGTAAAGAAAGGGCTTCATCATCATCAGGAGAAGAGGGCGTCAGCTTGCGCCTCAGGCAGCGGCGCAGCCAGCAAGTGGGTATGTGTGGCCATGAGTCAGCAGGGTAGCAGCAGTGCGAGGTCAGGAGCCAAGCGGCCACTGGGTAGGCAACCCGCTTCGCAGGTCCAAGAAAGTAACGGCACAGGGGCTCAGCGAGGCAGCGGCGGTAGTAGTCAGTGCGGAGTGTTGGCGGTAAAATCAGCTACTCGGCGGTGTGGTAATTCTTTGCTAAGACACCGGAGGAGCCGAATATGGTATATGTAGAATCTGTAGGCAGAAAGTGAAGCGTGGCCAGGAAGCTAACGTTTGCACCATGGCCCTGCGTCAACACATGCAGCGTCACCATCCGGTGGTCTGGGAGAAATGTGGCTCAGATGTGGTGGTCCATGCTGCCGCCGCAGCAGCAGTGCCCCGTGGCACTCATGCCATTGCAGCCAGTCAAGGCTCCACCACCTCTGCTGTTTCTCTTTGCCATCATCTCCCGGTCCAGATGCACTCTGCCACCCCAGTTAGAAGATCCGCTGGACTACTGGGCAGCCAAACTGGATGTGTGGCCGCATCTTGCCGAGTTTGCAGTGGAGAAGCTGTCCTGCCCGGCCAGTAGTGTGGCATCAGAGCGGGTGTTCAGTGCAGCGGGGGCCATCGTTACCCCAAGGAGAACCCACTTGTCCACCGGAAATGTGGAACGACTGACCTTTGTCAAGATGAATCAGGCGTGGATTGGCCAGGATTTCCACACACCAATGCCTTAGGCGTCAGATTACATCAGCCATGACGCCTCACCCAAACTTTGAGAAATGAGTCTGGGTTCAAACTACCTGCCTCAGCCACTATTCTGATGCCACCACCCGCCTAATGCCACACATCTGCTGCCAGTTTCTCCATCTGCCTACCACCATCTTTACCAGGGACTGGTATTGCCACCCACCTCCACACTGTGTCATTGTACCACTCTATGACCTCATGCTGCTGCTGCTGTTGCTGGTGCTGTGACCTCCACACTGTGTCATTGTGTCACTCTCTGACCTCATGCTGCTGCTGTTGCTACTGTGACCTCCACACTCTGTCATTGTGCCACTCTGTGGCCTACTCCTGTTTGTGCCTCCTCCACACTTTTGTCATTGTGCCCCTCTCTGACCTATGCTGCTGCTTTTGGCTGCTGCTGTGTGCCTCCACACTCTGTCATTGTGCCCCTGTTTACCTCATGCTGCTGCTGTTGCTCCCGCCGTGACCTCACACACTCTGTCATTTGCCCCCCTACTCTGACCCTTTAGTGCCCCCGCCTGCTGTTTGCTCCTGCCGTGAACTCCACACTCTGTCATTGTGCCACTCTGTGGCCTACTCCTGTTTTTTGGGCCCCCTCCCGAATGTTTATTATGCCACTGTCTGACCTCATGCTGCTGCTGTGGCTGCTGCCGTGACCTTTCCCCACTCTGTCATTGTGCCACAGTCCCCAAGCACCGTGGAGTATACAGTGGAGATGGAGGCAGGGAGTCCCCCAGAATCACTTGCGCCATTGGGCCTGCAGCATGCTGATTTGCCTGGCTAGTGACAGCCGAATAGTCACCATCGGCAGAGGGGATGACTTCTGGCTCTCCACCTTCTTGGACCCTCGCTACCGGGCCAAATGGGAGCCTTTTTTCCGGTGCTGAGGGGAGGACAAACTCAATACTATAGAGAAATCCTCCGTAGTCAGTTTGCTAAGTTCCGAAACCATTTTGGCCAAGGCAAATTCTACCCTCAGCTTCTTCATTAATACCTAAAAAGGGTTTCCCAAAGCAGTTTATTATGAAGTTTTAAAAAAGGTAGTTTGAATCCAGTTTCTGCGTGACACCAATTTGTTGAAATGCAGCGTATGGAATTGAAGGAGACCCTAGCTACAGGGAATGTTTTAGTCTTAATTTTTTCATTCGGTGCCATTAGTGATGGAATTTAGTACAAAACTGGAATACTGAACTACAAGCAAATGCTGCAAAACTGGCTTGGGATGAGCTTTTTCAGTATGAAGAATGAGAATCATATGTCCAAATTACAGACAGGAAAAACCGCCTCTGCCTCCTCCTTGAGTGTCGTCTGTCATATCCGTGTACTGTACCTCTTGCCTCCGTCCCTTGACCACGATCCTTGCCCGGTTGTCCTGACCTTACGCTTGTCCTCGACTCAGAGTTTGCCTTACGATTTTGTACCTCGCTACACCTCGGCTGCCACCGAAAGCAAGTCACGTCAGGGGTAACGACCTGGTAGACTCCCGCCGCAGCAAGTCCATCCCGCTCTGCGGCGGGCTCTGGTGAAAACCGGCTCCTACTTAGATTCCGCTTCCTGGTGTGGCTATTGCCATCGTCCCCTTATTGTGCTGCGATCTGTAGTGGCTCCGGTAACCTACTACTGTGTTCTTTGATGCTATGGTAGGATCTTAGCCCTCAGCTTGTTTTTTTCCAGCTGGTGCTGCCATGACTTTATCAGGCTGCATTCCTGCTTCAGTTTTTTTGGTCAGTTTTGCCCTTGTAAGTGCACAGGGAATTTTAGAGTGAAGCGATTCTAAGAGCAGCGGCAGTCATGTGCGTGTCATACTAAAACACAACATTGTATGAAGACCAAACCAAGATTTCTCTGCATATTTAAACATGGCACAATGTTCTACAGCACCCTGCAGGCTCTGTGCAGCCTGGAAATAGCTGTTTTTACGCGATTCGTCCCGAAGTAATTCGGACCGAAACACATTTTGTTGGAAAATTCGGCGAAGTCAGCGAATCGAATTTTTGAGAAATTCGCCCATCTCTACTGGATATTTTTGTCTGTTATCACTCCTCCTGTGCTGAAGGTCCACTCAGAGATGACACTGGCTGCTGGGCAGGATAACACCTCTATGGCGTGGCGAGCATAGTATTGAGACACAGATAGTAATGGACCATGATCTTAAGCCGGTTCCTGTGTGTCTGGTTTGTGCCCTGCATTACAGGCGTTGGTGAGGTGGTAAATAAGGATAGCCAGAGGTTACCCATTAGGCTTCTGCCACAATGTCTGCTCCTGCTGCTGCTGCTGCTATGGCTACTTGACACTCTACTGCTGTCAACTTGCTGACGTTGTTCCACCGTGACATTAGAACATGAAGCAGACACAATAGCTGTCTCCAGTTGATCAATGAGCACAGTCTCAAATTCCTGCATTATACTGTCAATTTGGGTGGGTGGAAGAAAAGTACAGACTTTCGCTTTGTAACAGGGATCAAGGAGGATGGCCACCCAGTAACTGATGTTCATGTTGATGGCCTTAATGCGTGAATCATGTCGGAGGAAATGAATCCAAGTACTCATGTGATCCTACGGAGAGAAAGGCTCTGTGTCCATACCTGTGTCCGATTCCTCCTCCGTCACTGGTGGGACCTGCTGTTTCAGAGTGTCCAACACCTGTTCCAGAACTAATATCAACACAATGGTAATGCTGACAAGGGCATTGTCCTCACTGACCATTTTGTTGGCTTCTTGAAAACTCGCAAGGATGGTGCAGAGGTCTTTCACCTGCCTTCACTCTCGATGGCTCAATACCCCGAGGTCCACACCGCTGCTTGTCAGGCCATGCGCCACTTCACACTGCGTAATGGCATTATGCTGCTGCCACAATCGCTGGAGCATGTGGAGGGTGGAATTCCAGTGTGTTGCCACATCAACAATGAGACGGTTGACGGGAAGGCCAAGATGACGCTATAACTCAGCCAGTTGGGATGAAGAAGAGTGCAAACGCCGAAAGTGTGACCTCAGACCTCGAGCCTTTCTCAGCAGGCAGTCAAGACCCTGGTAGCGCTTTAGAAATTTCTGGACGACGGGGTTCATGACGTGTGCCAGGCAAGGGATGTGCTCCAGCCTACCGATCTTAAGGGCGGCAAGGAGATTTCACCCGTTATCGCACACCACCTTGCCGGTCTTGTTGCGCAGAGCAGTCCACAGCTTGACCTGTCTGTTGACGTTCTCCAATACACATTACTTTCAACACGGCCTGGTTTCTCTTGCTTGGGGGACAGAAACCTGCACCATCCCTGCAGTTTTGAAAAGTGTGTGCCGAGCCTGAGAACCACCATCATCACCAGAGAAATCCACCCAACTCACCCAGTGAGCTGTTATAGAGACGTAGCGGCCTTGACCGTGCTTACTAGTCCATGTATCTGTGGTCAGATGGACTTTGCTGGACACAGATGCAGCCAATGCGCTGAAGATTTTATCTGACACATGTCTGGCCAGGGCCTGCGGACGGCTTTTCGGGAAAAGAAATGCCTGTCGGCCAATCTGGGGGGCAGGAAGGGCCATGATTGTAGCGGATCCCATCTGTGTCCCCCAAAAGCCTGAAAAATGCCGACATTCAGGCATTTGGTTTTGGGCTGGTGTGGGGTGTATCAAGCGTTTCTTCTGCTCCTACACCTCATACACGGAAGGGCTGGCTGCTATACTGGCCGCTGTACGGCGTGCAGGTCAAACTGGTGGAAGGAGAAGGGGTAGGCTGTGTCTCTCGTGGTGCTGGTGATACTCGGGGGATGGTGTTTGGCACTGGGGCTGATCCTTGCTCATGCCACTGAGGGTCATGGGCAGCAGAGGAAATGCTAGGTCTTGGATGTGGCGGAGGAGGAGGAGACAGAGGGTGTGGAAAAGTGGTTGAAAGACAGGACCTGTGGTGCCTTTTTCGCCAAGTTGATTTATCTATTTCAATTCATGCTTTGATGCATGTTAACTATTTATGTTCGTGGTGGTTAACCACTTTAGATTCTTCCTCTACTGATGCGTTACGGGCAAAACCACATATGACGTCGCTTTGAGAATCTGAGGCTTGATCGAAAAAGGCCCAGGCTTCACAAATCCACAGACTGTGGTGGCGGCTAGCAAAGCAGAAATAAAATTTGGTGCTATTTCACCGTGGTTTGAGACGAGAAATGTGAGTAATATAAATGCTGACGTGAACCCCACAATAAAGGGACACCCGTAACTCAGACTGTGGCTGGATGCTGGCACGCAGAAGAGAAATAAATTTGTGCTATTTCACAGTGGCTTGAGAGGAGAAATATGTCTGATGCAGGATATGCCCCCCAAACCAGACTCTCCCCCTCCCCCCACAGCTATGCTGTTCAGAGCACTGGACCTGTTTCCTAATCTCTAACTAATACTTACTAGAATTCTCTAATCTTTCTGTACCCTAAGCTAACTAATCTATTCAGGACCCTTTTCAGTAGTAAAAATGCTGGGAAATAGTCTCTAGTAGCTTTGAAAAAAGCTGAGCAGAGAGACAGCTACCTGTTCTGTTCGCAGTATGGAGCTTTTGCTGCTGAGCAGGAAGTGAAGTGAACATAGTGTAACGGATGCGGCGGACTACACCGTATGTCGAGCGCCAATCCGCTGGACATCTGGGTGTGGATCCACTGTGATCACCACAGGCGAGGTGGAATATGGGGGACCACGCCAGGGAGCGGAGTCTAATGGGCCCCTAGTCTTCACCGGAGCCTGCCGCAAAGCGGGCTACCCCTGACGTGGCTACCTGCGGTGACAGCCAAGGTGCAGGACAGGAACACAGGTGGTGGTAGACAGGAACATAGTAGCTGGATACGACGTAACAACATCAGGCCACAGCAGGAACAGGGACAGGTAACACAGCAGAATACAGCAGGTACAGGTTTGGGGTGGGATCATGGCTGGATACATCGGGAACATGACAGCAGATACAGGACGGGGATCACGGCAAGATACAGCAGACACAGGACAGCAGAAGATGAAAAACATATGGTCAGGAGCTCTGATGACTACAGAAACTGGACCAGCATTTCAGGGGTTAAATACAGAGACAATGGCAGGAGCTTAGACATGCACTCAGCATGAGACTGCAACAAACAGCAATGAAACAAAACATGGACTGACCCAGAGCAAAGGGGAGAGGAACTTCCTCTTATAGCCTAGGGTTTCATAGGTCAGAGAAAGTAGACAGAGACAGTAACTATTAAGGGCCAGGAAGCTGACGCGCACGCGTCTAGGAGGGCACAGTGCGAAAACTCAGGACCCGGGATGGCAAACAGGACAGGACAGCAAGTACCGGGAAGGCATGACACGCTGGCGCGTCATGGCAAGGGAACGCGGGGGGGCGTGTGATCCGTGACACATAGATAAAATTAGGTCATGTGATTTCAGCAGCCAATGAGATCCCTACACACCCCACTGGTGACGTTCTTCACCCCCCTTCTGTGCTCTGCGCTGGTTGGCTGGCTGCCAAAATTACAGGAAGCGACGGAAATGGCGCGATTGGAATTGGCGATTTTAAGAGAAAATCTCTTCATCGCAGAATCAAGATTTTAGTGAAAATCTGGCCGATTTCAACTTTTTTCGATCTAATCGCTCAACACTAATAACGGGTAATAAAACAAATTAAAAAAAAATACTCACTGCCGTGTCAGTGCTGATACTAGTGGTGTCCCTCGGTCTCATGTTTACATCTAGCCCTGTGGTTGACTCATGACCACTGCAGAGAATAAGTGGCTTCAGAGGTCATGTGACACTTCCTTGACATCATGGCTTGTGAGTAGTGATGAGCAATTGCGTCAACTATCGTCATCAGATCGATAGTCGATATCGTCAATTATCATGCCGATATCCGATATCTGATAATAGATTATCGCCGATGACCATTAAAGTCTATGGGGAGAGGAACAACACCTCATTCTTACACCCAAACAGGGATGGAGAAGCTGGAATTAACATCCACAACAGTAAAATAGATACGTGCTACATCTTAGGCAACAAAAATTAGGCAACAAGAGTCCAGAAAAAAACTCTCAGGACAATTCACTATCCCTGTCTTGCTACCACAGCCTGACCTTAAAAACCTGCCTTTAACCCTCAAATTAAAAAGTGCCGAAGCTGTTTTATTTGAACCATTATTTTTACTTGAACTGGACATTGACTATCCCTGTCCTGGAACGCAGCATGATCCCTTAAACCTTGTCTGACCCCACAGATTAAAAAAGTGCCGGGAAAAGGAGTCTTTGAACACATTTTTAGGATGGAATCCCACCAGTCTTTTGTTTCTCTTTTTAATGTTATATTAAATGGTGTTGTTCTAACTCAGGGATTGCTTGTAGCTATGTTAAAGATCTTGCAAAAACCAAGTCATTTTGCAATATGTGTCCATTTACAGTGTTCTACCTATTATGTTTTTGACAGCACATCACCCGTTGAGCCACTCTTGACATTGTGAAGAAACAAATGTAGTTAGAAACCACATTTTTAGAATAGGACCTGATAGTTGAGCTGCATTTCTCAGAATCATGCCCCCAAAATTCAAAACATGACCCTTGAGCCACTCTTGACAATTGTGAGAAACAATGTCTGGTAGTAGATGCCCACTTTTTTTAGAATAGGACTGTGTATAGCTGCATTTTTACAGCTAAGGTGTGCCCCCAATACATTTCAAACTAAGACCCTTGAGCCACTCTTGACAATTGTGAAGAACAAATGTCTGTTAGAAACCAATTTTTTTTAGGAATTAGGACCTGTAGCATAGCTGCATTTCCAGCGAGCATGACCAAAAAATTATAAAAAATGACTTCTCAGCCACTTGTTACAAATTGTCGAGGGGAAAATGCCACTTAGAAGCCACATTTCTGTTCCAAAGGACCATGATTATAGCTATATCTACAGCACCATGACCCCAAAAACCATTGGAACAATGCGAAAAATTTCTAAAGGATAAAGTGAGTAAATGGATACGTTTTTTTTCATGAAACCTTGTTGTCTTTTACAGTCTCCTCACGCAAAACCAGCAAATGAAAACTTTTGGGACTGAGAATAAAAATGTGCAGTAAGAAATTATCATTTTTTAAAACAAGTTTTCAAGTGGACCCATTTCTTTGAAGGGAATGTGAGTAGACCGGCAATATCGGTGACCTCGGAATTTGGGCCACAACATCTTCAGAGATCCATGCCTGTAATTCTTATTGATGAAAGTTCAAATAACGATCCCACATTATTTGTGGAAAAGGCCGGATGCGTTTGTCTGTAATGATTCTCCAGCTGTGCATTGGAAGGTCCGCTTCAGCATATGACGCTGCTGCTGGGGCAGGGATAACACATCTTATGGCGTGGCCAGCGAGCTCGGGCAATTATCCTCATTTAGGATTACCCAGAACTCGATTGGGTCTGGAACCACAGTCCAAATAAAACATCGGTGTTGAGACACACAGGATAGTCGATGCACTATGTCTTATAAAGCCGGTCTCTGTGTGTTGTATGTGTGCCCTGCATTACATGCGTTGGTGAGGTGGTAAAAAAAGATTGCAGGAGGTCTCCAATTAGGCTTCTGCCACAATGCCTGCTTGCTGCCGACTACTGGGGGGCTTTTTTTTTACTTTTTGCGGCGGGCGGCTTTTCTACCTGCTATCCCGTTGCTGATGTTGTTCCACCGTGACATTTGAAAGAACGGTGAAGCAGACGCAACAGATGTCTCCAGTTGATCAATCGCACGGTCACCAATTCCTGCATTTTACATCTCTATTTGGGTGTGTGGAAGGAATGTGGTGAGTTTTGTTTGTTACAGGAGGATCAGGAGGGTGGCCACCCAGTAAACTTGGTTGTTTATTTAGATGGCCTTATGCGGGATCAGTTGGAGGAAATGAGCATCCAAGCATCCTGTGAGAGAGGGAGCCTTGATTTCCCAAGCCTCTGGGTCGAGGGGCACTAGCAAACTGTCTACCTCATCTTCCTCCTCCGCCTCAAATTCGTGCCAACCTCTTTCCAAGGCAGGGTCGTCGGTAACCTCGGTTGTCAGGAATACCTCCTCCTCTCATCAGCTTCTTCGGCCAACAGCTTCAACACGCCTCACTCTGCTCAGACTGATGCGCCCTGAGAGCTGAGCGCCGCCTTGCACTTAGCCATGGACCCGAACCAACTGCCTAATGAAGGACAGATTAAAATGTGAAACTGTTGGGGCCTTCTGGATTCGACGGAGAGAAAGGTCCGTGTCCGCATCTGTGGTCTGTCTCCTCCTCCGTGCTGGTGGTGGCGACCTGATGTTTCAGAGTGTCCAGCGATCGTTCCAGAACTAAAGATCACCTACAATGGTAATGCTGACAAGGCACTTGTCGCTGACCATTTTGGTGGCTTCTTCAAAACTGGCAAGGAAGGTGACAGAGCTCTTCACCTGCCTCCACTCTCGGTGGCCTCAACATCCTGAGGTCGGCTACGCTGCTTGTAAGGGCATGTGTCACTTCCATATGCAGTATTATGGCATTGGCTCCGGTTTTACACAATCGCTGGGTGTAGAGCATGTAGGAGGGTGGAATTCCAGGTGTTGCCATTGTCACAATGGAGTGTGAGCTCAGACCTCGAGCCTTCCTCAGAGGCAGTCAGACAACGGGTAGCGCTTTAGAAATTTGCTGGACGGGACAAGGTTCATGAAATATGCCAGGCAAGGGATGTGCTCCAGGCCTACTGATCTTAAGGGCGGGCAGCAGATTTAGACCGTTTTATCGCACACCACCTTGCTGGCACAAAGTTCTTGGTCACCCAGCCAGCGCGTCGGTCTCGTTGGACGAAGAGCTGTCACACAGCTCCTGACCTGTGAGGTGTTGAACGGTCTCCAAGACGGGATTAATTTCAACACGGCCTGGTTTCTCTGCGCACGTGAGGCACCAGAGGACCTTGAGGAAGAACCTGCACCATCCTGCGGTTTTGAAGAGCGTGCGACGAGCCTGGAGCCCCTTCACCAACAGAGACATCCTACCAGCTCACCCAGTGAGCTGTCCTAGAGTTATAGCGGCCTTGCGTGCTTACTAGGTCCATGTGTCTGGGTGGGTCAGATTGGACTTTTCAGGACACAGATGCAGACAACGTGATTGAAATTTTATGATGAACACGTGGCTGGGCCAGGGCAGGAAAAACGGCTTTTATGGAAAGAAAATGCCTGCTCGGCATTGGGTATTGGGTGGCAGGCAGGGGCATGAGTGGGCGGATCCCATCTGGGTCACCAGCGGAAAAAGGCAACATTTCCAAGGCCAAAGCCTGGCATATGCCGGACATTCATGCTTTTTGGCTTTGGGAAGGTTTGGGTTAATTAAGTGTTCTTCTGCTCCCAAACCTGGTAGGACAGATTGCTGGCTGTAGGACTGGCCGGCTTTACGGGCGTGCAGGTCGTCAATACTGGTGGAAGGAGAAGGGGTTAGGATGGGTCTCTGTTGGTGCTGGTGGTATCCCTTGGGCGACGGTGGATGGAGGCTGAGCGGAGGCTGATCTTTGATCATGACTCTGTGATACATTAGCGCTGAGGACACGCTTGATGGTGCGGAGGAAGGAGGTTGTGAAACACAGAGGGTGTGACAGTGGTTTGGAAGCCCGCATCGTGTGGCTTTTTTGGCAGTGTTCCCTCCATTTCAAACTACCATGCATGCGCTGCAATGTGACTATGACATGTTGGTGGTGTTATAAATACACCTAAGTTTTATGCCTCTACTGATGCGTTTTCGGCAAAGGCATATGACATCGCGTGGGGTTAATCTGTAGGCTTACTCGAAAAAGGCCCAGGCTCGAGTGGTTCCTGGACCTTTATCGACGGCGATAAGCGAAGGAGCGTTGTGTTTCCACTGTGCGTGGCTGCGGAATATCTCAGCTGACTTGTGAAGACGTCCTCTCTCCTTTTTGTAGGGCGGGAGCGTACTAGACACTACCCCATCGTCTTCCTCCTCGTCAGTGTTGAGCGATCACAAGCAAAATTTATGCTTGAAAAGACCACGTCGGATCCGCAATTGTCGTCATCATTCATCATCAACACAGGTGGACTTCCTCGTCTTGACATCTGCATCCTGGAGCTGCAGGCTACAAGCAACTGCACCTGCAAGGCGTTGCCGAACCGCCCGGGATTTTTGTCCGATTGGACCGGTTCATTCTCCTCCTCTGATGCATCAGCAATTGGGGCTATCAGAACAGACAAAAATCCTCCTCTTTGGTCTCTTGATCTTTGGAACTGCCGTAGACCCCACCACATTTTTGTCATCAAAAGGATGGCTTCAGAAAATGGATTATCCACAGTGGTGGGTACACATGTTGACATTTGGGCTTGCCTTCGCTTCATGTTGGACAGATGCTGACGATGATGATGGAGACATTTGTGGAAGTGGCTGGAGGAGGAGGCAAGGTAAGACTGGTGGATGCAGTATGCATTAACCACTGAAGAAAACATTGGCGACGCTGTTCGTTATGAGAGTAAACTGGGCCCTAGACCCAGTGATGACAGGCCTGACGGTCTGGAAAACGACGACGATCCGCTGGGGGGCTTGGTGGTTGTCGCCAGCACTGGAAGGAGGCACCTTTTCTCGTCACCTCTCCTCCATGTGCCTACACCCTTTTGCTCGCTTACCACTTGCATTTCGCTCCATGTTCAGAAAGATAAAAATTTAAAGAAGGTTTGGAAGAGTTTTTGACAGGTCTCTATTGAAAGATGGCAAATCACAGCTATTCTTAAATCCCTCTAATTTCCTACAGCCAACTAGGATTAGGAAACTGAATTGTTTCTAGCACATACCTGTGAAATACAGTATGGCAAGATCAACAGTGTTCTTCCGTCAGTACCAGGGATTTACATAACTGACCAGTAGGACTAGGGAATTGATTAGTTTTCAACAAAATATCAGTCAAAGTGCGCCATCTGCGCAAACTGAGATTCACGGAGCGCAATAAAACTATTTCAGAAGTTACACGGAGGAGAAATTGCGTTTTTTGGCAGCAATGGACAAAATGAGAAACAGTTGCTAGAATTGTGTACAGTGGCTATTTGAACCAAAAATAGGGGCCGCACCAGTTGCAATACTGCTATTAAAAGTTTTACGGATAACAAACGGTGGTTTTTGCGACCAATGAATACACCAACAGTAACTATAAAATTTTTGTACTCCAAAGTTAAGTACTAGGAGGGGCTATTTGAAAAACACTGGGGGTGAACCAAAGTGCAATACCGCTTTTTAAATGTTATACGGATTAATAAAAGGTGGGTTTTGCACAAATGAAAAACACAGCAGTTGCACAAAATATCTGTATTTCAAATTTTTGTACAGGTGGCTCTTTGAACAATAAATGGGCTGCCGCCAAAGTGGAAAACACTATACTAAATTTATACGAATATATAAAAAGGTAGGGGTTTTACCACCCTATGAAATACACCTGCAATTGCTAGCAAATTTCTGTATCCCTAATATTAGTACAAGGTGGCTCTTTGAACAAAAAGGGCTGCGCAAGTGAAAGACAGCTATTCAAAAATTTATACGGATAATAAAAGGTGGGTTTTGCATCTTTGACATACACTGCAATTAAAAGCCAAATTTTCTGTATCCTAATGAATGGTTACATGGGGTGGGTCCTCTGGAAAAAAATGGGGGATGTGCTGACTGGCAAAGTTAAAATACACCTATTCAAAATTTATCCGGATATAAAGGTGGGTTTTGCACATATGATTCACCTGCAATTACTAGCAAATTTCTGTTTCCTTATATAGTACAAGGTGGCTCTTTGAACAAAAATTGGGCTGACTGTGAAAGTGAAAAACCACCTATTCAAAATTTATTTCGATAATAAAGGTGGGGGGTTTGCACCTATGAAATTACACCTGCAATACTAGCAAATTTCAGATCCTTAATATAAGTACATAGGGGGGTCTTTGAACAAAAAGGGCTGCGTCAAAGTTAAAAACATGTATTCAAAATTGTATACGGCTAAATAAAAGGTGGGTTTTGCACCTATGAAATACACCTGCCAATTTATAGGCAAATTTCTGTTTCCTAATATCAAGTACAAGGCTGGTCTTTGAATCAAATAAAATGGGTTGGCGCCACATAAGTGAAAAACACTTTTTAAAAGTTATTCGGATAATAAATGGTGGGCTTTGCACAATGATATACAACAGTAGTTACTAGAAAATTTCTGCTTCCTAATGAAAGTACACTGTTGGAGTCTATTGAACAATAAGGGGCCTGCACAAAATAAAAGGTTACTATTTCATCCTCAGTTGCGAGGTGTGCTGGACTAAAAAACTTGTAAAAAAAAATTGCCATTTCAATGCAGGTTCAAAGCAGAGTCTGGGCTGCACAATATACACTCTCTTTCAAAAGCCTGCATGGCTGTGTACGCCCCGCACTCCACCACCTCCCCCGTGGTATACGCGCTAGATGCTTCTTTGAAAGTCTCGTCTAACTAACTAATGGAACTGAAATTCTCTAATCTTACCTTGTTCTAAATGTTCACAGATAAAAGCATAGTTGTCTGTATAAATAAAATGAACTGTGCTCTGAGCTGAGTGAGTCTGTATTGTGAGAGATCTTGCACACGTCTCTCTAATGAGGAGACACTGACACAAATGATGAAAACAGGAATCAGCTGTTCTATGTAAAACGAGGTCATGTGATTTTTCCAGCCAATAATAATAATAATAATAATCTTTATTTATATAGCACCACCATATTCCGCAGCACTTACACATCACAGTCATGACGTCGCACACCCAGCTCACTCTGCTCTATGTCTAAGACTGATTTGATGGCCGCCAATATGACAGGAGCGCCGAGAATGGCGCGGTAGTGGTATAGTAGTTAGGTAGTAATAAGATTATGCGCAGATTCTCACCTAAATTATCGCGTGATCGGAAATTTCCGATCAACCTAAAAACCGTGCCGATTTCAACTTTGTCGATTATAATCGTTCATCCCTACTTGTGAGCAATAATGTCAAAGAAATGGCAGCTTGTTTTTATTTTTAACGGTAAAACCTCTTTACTGACCAGCTACATTTTTCCATTTTTTTGCCTTTCTGCGTTTCAGTAGTCTTAACTTTTTCAGTGATGGTGCTCCATGGTCTTTGTTTTATGCAATAGAAATTGAATTTTTTCTTCAGTGTAGGGCAAGGATACATATAAATTATTGTATAATATATTGCATTGTGACTATATAACAAGTGTTTTTCTGCATATTCTGCTGTGTATTATTCAAAATTCACTTTTATTTTATAATTTATTTTTTTGCAAACTTTATTTTATTAACTTTTTTATTATATTTTTCTGCATTAAGGAATAACTGTTTTAAATCTTTATTTTACATTTATAATGTATTAGCTTACTCCTATATTTTAATACTTTACTCACTGTTTTACTATGACACAGGCTCGTGTTTGGGCAACGTATGGTGTGCCCTATTAACAGGCTTCCTGGTCTGAAAGTAAAGGCCTTTCCTAGTCTCTAATTGGGTCACTGGGCTGCCCTAGGGAAGGAGCTATTAGTTACAGCTCTATTCCTAGGTCAGGGAGCCACAACCCCATCTACTGCGGTGATGCCAAAAGACTAGACATGGCATAGAAGACTCTCCATATCCTGGTCTCTTCATATGTCTTGGCCTTAATCTCCAGATACTATCTCTCATTCAATTCCCTACCTTTATAGGACCTTCTTCTTTGTTCTTCGCTTGTCAGCTCCTCAAACAATTGCCTCTAAGATTTTTCCCATGCTTCTCCATATTCTGGATCTCATTACCACATCAGACTGTCCTCCACCTTTACAACTTTCTAAAGTAAGCTGAAAAACCATCTCTTTAGGATAGCCTACAATTTACAATAACCCTGGTACCCCTACACCAGCATACAAACATGTCTGCCCTCACCTTATCGTCTAATTCCTTCTCCTTTTTAGATTATAAGCCCTTGTTGGCAGTGTGCTCTCTCTGTACCAGTCGTTAGTTATTTAGTATTATTAGTGTACTTTGTTTGGCTCATGTTATGTATGTAAACCCGCTTCAAATTTATAGCATCCTGGAATTAGTGGCACATAAAATAAATAATATTAGGGACCTGGACTGTTCTCCATCAAAGTGGTCATTAACAGGATAAACAATTCCCATATGCTATTCCTAAAAGGCATAAGGTAAAATGCCATTGGAAATTCGACGGTATTTTAACTTCGTCGTACCGTGGTTTTTGGCATGGGTTTGCATAAAAAAACTTCTGTTGGTTTTTAGATTTGCTGTATGGGAATCCACCAGAAGAGCATGTTCTATCTTCCGGCGGAGGGCTGGCAGTGTAGAAATCCAACAGTAGAAACACTGTGCTATGTAGACTACTGCGCGGTATTTTTATATTGCGGTTATGAGGGCACTGGTTTACAGGGACTGATTTTCGGTGGATTCTAAATATTGAATCCGCTGAAAATCCGACCAGAAACCAGTGCTGTGTAGAAATGGCTTATATTTAGTTAATGAAGGAAGACTAAACATGACAAATGCATGGGTGTTACAATACAAACTACAAAATACATTAAGGGCATGTCCCCACGGCAGAGGACAGATACCGGTTGGTTTATACGACCGGTATTTGTCCGGTTTGTGTGCCATGCACACAGCCCGCAGGGCTATGGGCTTTCTCCGCGATGAGCCCTCCCCTTCACGTTGACATGCACATATTCTGTCCGAAAACTGGACGGAAGAATGTGCATGTTAAATGTCGTTCGGGCCGCCCGCGGGCGGAGAAACCGGCGGGCGGAAAACCCTTGCAGTGGGGACTGCTGCACGGGTTCTCCATAGAGCCCCGTTGTGCTTGTTTGCGGACGGTTTTTCAGATGGTCTGCAAAAAAGCAAACTGTCTAAAAACCGTCCGAAAACCTGTGCCGTGGGGTCATGCCCTTACAATTATTTGTGTATCTAAGATTAGTCATCGCTCCCTCTGCTCTTAATCCTAGTTTCTTCTGGGAGACAGCTGCCCAATTTACAATAGACCATTAAGTCCCAACACTCATTAAGCCCTGTCCCTTAAGCTACATCCACATGACATTGTTTTTTCATCGGATTTTCAGACGGTTTGAGGGCTTGGAAACATCTGAAAACCGACAAGCAACCAGACTTTAACCCCTTAAGCCGAATGCCTGAAAAGTACATAATTACTAGAGATGGACGAATTTCTCAAAAATTCGGTTCAGTCACTCCGGACGATTTACGTCAAAAAATAAATTCGGTTCCGAATTTTTCGGGCGAATGCGTTAAAAAAACAGCTAATTCCAGGCTGCCACAGAGCTACTGGTGCGGTTAGTACGTTGTGCCATGCTTAAATTATTGGCAGAGGGAGTTGGTTTTGGTCTTGCATACAATGTTGTTTGTTTTAGTATGACTTGACTGGACTGCCGCGCTCTTAGAATCCACTTCTCTTAAATTCCCTGGGCACTCTTAAGAGGGCAACTGACCAAAAAATGAAGGGGTATGTAGCCTGATAAAGTCATGGCCAGCGACAGCTGGAAAAAACAGCTGAGGGGCTCAGGGTGGCAACGAAAGTGGTCAGAGTGTGGAGGTGACGGCGGCCATGGCCCACAGCAGCATGAGGTCAAGACAGTGGCACAATGACATTTGGAGGTGGCAAAAACAAGGAGTAGGGCCACAGAGTGGCACAAATGAACAGTGTGTGGTTCGGCTGCAGCCTCAGGCAGCAGGCAGGAGGTCATGACAGTGGCACAATGGAAATTTGAAGGTGCAAAAACTGGCGTAGGCTACAGAGTGCACAATGACAGAGAGTGGAGGCGACGCTAAGAGGCAGCAGCATGAGGTCAGACTGTGGCACAATGACATTTGGAGGGTGGCAAAAAACTGGCGTAGGACACAGAGTGGCACTCAATGACGCAGTGTGGATGGAAACGGCAGCAGCAGTTGAATCTGACAATGGTCTCTGATTTGGCTTCTCTCTGAACATGTCATGCTA
The DNA here is from genome assembly GCA_025379985.1 of Phyllomedusa bahiana. NCBI lineage: Eukaryota > Metazoa > Chordata > Amphibia > Anura > Hylidae > Phyllomedusa > Phyllomedusa bahiana. The sequence goes on along the minus strand of JAODAL010043428.1, from coordinate 3,201 downwards.
GGCTATGTCCTTTTCCTCCAGGTTACTTTTCCCCATGTAACGCCATGGCCACCACCATGCCATTTTATCAAATCAAAAGCACACTTCGTTCCGTGAATCACCCTAACTTCGACTTCGTTTCCGAACCGTAGTTTTCCCGAAATTCTAAACAAATTTCCCCTTCGCGTTTAGAATCAATTCGCCCATCTCTATGCCCATCTCTATAATGACAGCACATTTTTTTTTAGTTTTTGCCACTTGCGTTTCAACATGTTGTAACTTTTTTATTTTTCAATGACGCAGTTGTATGAGGCTCGTTTTACTTGTGACATGTTGTACTTTTGGGGGATAGTTTAAAAATACATCTTATAAATTATTGCAGAATTTTTTTTCAATTCTGTTCATTTTCTTTTTTTTTGGTTTTTTTTTTTTTTTTTGCATTTTGTTATACACATTTAATTTCCACACTTAATACTTGTTAGGATTAATTCAAAGGTTATTATGGTCGTGTAGTTTTTTTTTGTGTCTAATTTATGCACAATTATTCTTATTAAATATTTATTTTTAATGTATTAGTTATTTTATTTATTTTTTTCTAAACTTTTTTTTATGTTTTTTACATCCCATGATTGGATAACTGTTTTACTTTTTTTTTTTTTTTTTTTTTACACTTAGTAATGTATTAGCATATATGTATATGCTAATACATTATAATCTGTGTCAGTTTGACAAAGGCAGCAATCAGGGCAGCACACAGCCTGCCCTGATTGCTGGCTTCTTACACAGACAACAGTCTGGGGCTACTCGGTCCCCAGACTGTGCAGCCGGCTCTGTTGAGTCACCAGGAGTCCTGATCACCCGACAGAGCAGGGGAAAGCCCTTTGATTATGCTGCACTCACGAACCACGGCATGCGAATGGTGTAAAAAAATATGTAAAAAAACAAAATAAATAAATAAATAAAAAATTGCCAATAATTTCTAAGTGAACTTAAACTATTCCCCCATAAAGTACAGCTTGCCCCGAATAAAACGAGGCCTCATCCAGCTGCGTCATTGAAAAAATAAAAAAGTTACAACTGTTGAAACGCAAAGAGGCAAAAACTAAAAAAATGTTCTGGTCATGAACTACTTTTCAGGCCCGGGGCTTAAGAGGTTAAAGGGGTTGTCTCACTACAAGGATTGCTTTTTATGTTAAAGATCTTGCAAAAACAAGTCACTTTGCAATATATGTCCATTAACAGTGTCCTACCTATTCTAAGATATCTCCTCTCGTATGGGCTGCATCAGCTCCTCAGGTCGCTATAGCTACAGACCTATTTGATCTCTCCTGATAGGCTTTCAGCACTGGTCGCTATAGCTACAGACCTGACTTCTACTGCAGCCTAGTGGAAACCAGTAAACACACCCCTGAATTCAAAGTGACCCCAACAAAACAGGACTGAGGTGAGATGAATCAATGGAGTGGGAACACCCTTTAAGTGTTCTTTTAGGGAAATTGCTCATGCCAGGAAACTGTTTCTATGCCAGGAAAAGGAACTATGCGAGAGTAGAAAATGTCCACTGGAGACCAGACAAGCTAAACTGCACCCCTTTTAGGTTAGAAGATGCTTATATTTGGTCTTCTGCCAAATCTTAAAGGAACTAGAGCAGAAACTACTCAGCAAAACTATTTCTTTCATACGCTTTGCACACATTGGCTGATGCTGTTATTTTGGGTCATTAGATCCATGAGTAGAACCCATCGTGCATCAAGATAGGGTTTATTTTGTTATTCATTTATTCCTTGAAGATGGTGTTTTTTCACCATATCTACTTTGTATTCAAAATAAGGATCAAATTCTGTGCGTAAATAAAATATTTTTGCAGAGATGATGAATATAAATCACTCCCCATGTCTTCCTGTGCCATCTTCACTTCTGAAAAAATGTCTTTTTTCCACTTAAATCTAGCAAATAGAAATAACATAGCTCTTTATCTAGGATTTTTAGGAGGTGAGACAATTTGGAGGGAGTACGGGAGGCCAAAGTTAACTTCTAGATGGTCTCATTGGCCTTTTTGCTAAGTGAGCTGCAGAAATGTCAGATCAGATTAATAATGATAATAAACTGACTAGTTTTGGTATCTATTTCTTTGTCAGCTCGGGGCGTTGCTAGGGTCCTAAAACATCCGGGGTCGGGCCCCTTTTTGTTTTTTCGGGTGGGCTGGGGGTTACACGCATTTTTCACGCTCATTGTGAAGGGATGTTTTTTTTCAGAGGGAAAAACCCTTTTGTTCTGTCATAATTTTTGCCATTCCAACAGATCGTCCATTCTCAGCGTATTTTACAGAAAAATCACCAAAGACAAATTTATTTTTTCAGAACTTCTCACCTTCTATGTAATACCCTAAAAACCGTCACCCAAAACTACAACTACACTGGAGCAAATATACCGGCGAGTGATTGTTACTAAAACCCTCCTACAAAACCAAGACCCAAATTTACTATTAAGGCTCAAATAATCCCCCAGCCCCGACGAAAGCGACCCCCACATGTGAACCGCTTACACGGTTCTGATTAATATACCACCCCCATACAGTGACAGATAGTGGGGGGACACCAGTTACACGACGTGGGATGTATATTACCCCATTTTCAGTGACCAGATAGTGGTAGATACTAGTTTTTATTTAGGGTCTGCAGAAAATTAAGTGATTACACTGCAGTTCTTTTTGTGGACTCACCGGGACGTTTTTTTCGTTAGCGTGTTTACTTTCCCTTTTCTTCTCCCATCCGGGTTTACACCTTCTGTGATTGTCCCGGCCAATTTCTTGTCCCCAGGTTTTTGGACACAAATATTTAGAAAATTTACATTTCCCGCAAAATCCTTTTAAATTTTAGGTATAGCAGCCCCTCAGTTAGGTATTAGGGGCACTGAAGCAGTATATGGGGCCAAGGGGAGGTTATGGGGCCCCCCAAAGGGAGGGATATGGGGCCCCCAGGCAGTATTAGGGGGGCCGGAGTATATGGGGGGCACAGGCAGTATATTTTGGGGGACAGGCAGGGTTTTAGGGGCACAGGCAGGTTAAGGGGCCAAGGCAGGTATATGGGGCCACGGCAGTATATAGGGGGAAAGAGGCAGTTATGGGGGCCCCCAAGGCAGTTAGGGGGCATGAGGCAGTATATAGGGGCCACAAGAAAATATATAGGGGCCTGTGGGGAGTATAGGGGCCTGGGCAGTATT
>JAODAL010043427.1:0-33853 GCA_025379985.1 Phyllomedusa bahiana | reverse complement strand
TCTGTGTTCGCCGCACCCCCCCCCCCCCTCCGTGACTTTACAGCGGTAGATGCTCCTTTAAAATTCTCAGCCTAACTACCTAAAATCTGCAAATCTCTCATCTACCTAAGTTCTAAGGTTCACAGCTAAAAGTATAGCTGTCTCTGTCAACAAATAGAATAATTTCGCTGAGCTGTTTGCACAGAGGCAGAGCGCACGTCCTACTCTTTGAGATACTGACACACACTGATCATGAACAGGAAGGGCTGTTCTATGTAAAACGAGGTCATGTGATTTTTCCAGCCAATCGCAACCATACACATCCCAGTCATGACGTCGCACACACAGCTCACCCTGCTCTATTCTCTAAGCTGATTTGCTGGCTACCAAAATGACAGGGAGCGCCGAAAATGGCGCGATATTAATAGATTATGCACAGATTTTAACCTAAATTATCGCGTGATAATCGCGATAATTGTCAATAACAATCGCTCAACACTAGTGATAATGCTTCTAGGGATTCCAAGATAAGTGAGGCTTCCATTCCTGCTACCCATATTTCCTGTCCTGCACGGAAGACTTTGACACCCAGTCCGGCTTTTAAAATCTCCAAGCCTTGTTTTGTTGGTGGAAATTTCAAATTCCGTGCTGCAAGAAGGAATTTCAAGTCCACCAAAATCTTGAAATCTACACCATCTTTTTCTGACTTGGCCCCTCCTGAGACTCCTATCTCTGCGTTGGAACCTAATGACACTAAATCCAGCTCAGCACCATCTACAACCGTACCAGTGTCTTCTGTTCCAGCTCTAGCTTGTGTTTCCAAGCAGCCAGACCCAGCTTCTGCTCTTGTGTTGGCCTCTGTATCCTCTACTTCTCAAGCATCTTCTCCTGGAATCCCTGAGGCTACCCCAATTGTTTCTGCACCTTCTCCTACCTTTTGTGAATCTTCATGTCAAATATCAGCCCAGTTTATGCCGGAACCTGCCTCTATACCAGCTTTGGTCACAATGTCCTTTGATCTGTCTAGTTCTATTATCATATCCCCTGATTCATATGATTTGTCGTGTCAAATACCAGCTTTAATTGCGCCTGAACCTGTCTACCATGTACCTGGACCAACTTCCTGTTCTCCTGCTTCGCCTCTAAGCATAAGGGATCACAAGCCCCGCCCAGAGTATATACGTGTAGGGGAGTGTGTGCCTGTCAAGGCGCGCTCTCGCCGTAGCCGTCCTTTGGCAGCTGTCTTTAGTGTCCAATCTACGCCTTCCACAGATATAGTGCCACCTGTCTTGGAAAAGCCACAGCGGGTCAGCTTGTCTCTCCTAGAAGAGGATACATCCATGATTCTGGCATCTACTCCTCATCCAGTTGTGTTGGGTCCACCCAATCCTGTCTATGAGGGGTATGCCTACTGTTCGGGGTCCCTCTGGTTCGGAGACAATCCTGCCAAGCCTCGCCTCTCCTGTGGTACTAAATATGAACATCAAGCAAAGTGGGATGGTTGAGACCAGCCCTACCAATGTGTTGGAATCCTGCCTTGAAGCTCCTGTGCTATCTGGTGCCCTCCGGCATCTGTTCCTACAGAGTCTTCTAATATGAAGTTACCCCTGTTTCCTGGTGAGTTTTAGGCTGCTGGGTCTACAACTCCTTTGGATCCTGAAGATGTTGTACCATCTGCGCTGCTTAAATCCGGTGACCAGGTTCAGTCTGCTTATGAGACTTCAGCTCTGCAAGCCCTGTTACCCTCAAGCTCCCGTAATCCTCCTGTCCTGGATGAGCCGAAGCATCCTGGGACTAGCTTGTCCCCTGTGTTGACTGCCTCTATACCGAAGTTGCCATGTCTGGCTCAGTCTATCTCTTTCAAGAAGGATCCAACTCCTGATGTGGCTGTTCGGCCTCGTCCTAAGTGAAGTACCCGGGTCCTCAGGAGCAACGATTGTTTGCATATCCCCAAACCTTCTCTGAGAGAGGAGGCCCTAAGGAGGGGGGTACTGTCACGATCTGCAAATTCCTCTGCCTCCTGCCTGCATGCAATTGTCTGTTCTATCCTGGTGGTTGGAATTTGCTAATGCTGTTCACTGCTGCAACAGTTAACTTCTCCAACTGGGCTGAGCCAGGTGCAGCACTTCCTCTTCTGCTGATTCCTATCAACGGCACCTCCTTTTTTTTTCTGAAAAATTTCCTGGATCCTTTGCAGTCCCCTCCTGGGGGAAAGTCCGGGTGCCCTGTCCATACCTCCTGGCGGAGCCCCCCCGTTTTCCCCTGTGCAGTACCTCCTGGGGGATCCCGTTTTTCCTTTGGGGCATACCTCCTGGCGAAGCCCCCCTGTTCCTTTTCAGTACCTCCTGGGGGAGCCCCTTTTAAATTGACCCCTTGAAAAGGGAAGGGTTCCCCAACCTTCTGGCGGAGTCCCTGGTTTTTCCTTGAAATACTTCCGGGGCGGACCCCCATTTCCTGGGGCTGCCCCCCTCCTGGGGGGAGCCCCATTTTCCCGTGCTGTCCCTCTTGTGGATTTTCCCGTTTTCCGTGCGTCCCCCCTGGCAAAAGCCCCCCTTTTTCCCCTTTTTCTGCCCTCTCCTATCCCAAATGGTTCCCCCAATTTCCCCCCTTCATCTGCAAACACCTGGGCCTTTTCCCCTTTAGGAGTTTGCTTTCATGTGGAAAAAAAAACCCCCAAAACCCTGGCCAAACCCCTTAAACATCCCTGACCGGGGTGGGTGGACCCTGCCCCCCGGGGTTGCCAAGTACCCCATTTTTTTCCATCCCGCTTTTAAAAAAGCTTTCCCCTTTTTGTTTCATGTACTACAGGGTTTCCCCCAAAAAAAGTCTTGAAACGAAATAGTTGCTAACCCTTCCTTTTTTTTGGCGGGTCACCCCCCGCTGGGGGGGGCCGGCCCGGGCCCCCCCCCGGGTTAAATTTTTGTTAAAACCTCCCGCTGCTGAAAAAACTGCTGGTTTTTTTATTTGTAAGGAGGCATAAAGGGAAAGAAATCTCCTGATCCCTCCCCTGAATAACCTCCAAAACCTGGGGGGAACCCGTAAACCGGCAAACTCCCGTAGCTTCATGGGAAAGGGCGGGTTTGAGAGCAGGGACCCCCCGAGCACTACTGAAAAGGGGGGCGGGCTTAGGGGGAGCCACGAGGCTCCCCACCTCCCTCAAATGAAAACCCAAACCAGCAAACAGGTATTGACGCGGGGGGAGGACGTGGCCCCGTGTGTGGGAGGAAAAGGGTGTCCCAAGCTTCATTGGGTGTGCGGGGGAAAAGGGTGGGGCATTTTTTCAGTGTGTGGCATGCTTCAGTTTGTGTGCGGGGGCATGGGAAATGCATCCCTTCAGTGTGTGGGCGGGGGCAGGGGTTGGCATGCTTCAGTGGTTTTGGGGGGAAAGGGTTTGGTGTTTTTTTCGTGTGTGTGCAAGATGTGGGGTTGTGTTTTTTCATTTTTGTGTGCGGGGGTTTTTGTGGAAATTTCAATGTGTGGTGCGAGGTTTTGTGTTTTTAAAGTGGGGTTTGGCGGGGGTGGTTGTGTTTAAAATTTCATGTGTGTGCAGGTGTGTGGGGGTATTTCAGTGGGGGTTAAAAGGGGTTTGTGGTGTTTTTTTTTAGTGGGGTGCGAGGGGTGTGTGTTTTTAAAAGTGTTGTGCGAGATGTTTGGTTTTATTTCAGTGTGTGGCAAGGTTGTGTGTGTTTTTTCAAGGGGGTGCGAGGTGTGTTTGTGTATTTTAGTGTGGGTGCGAGGGGTGTGTGTGTGTTATTTTGTGTGCGAGGGGTGTGTGTGTGAAATTTTAGTGGGGGTGCGAGGTTTTTTGGGGGTTGTTTTTTTAGTGTGGGTGAGAGGGGTTTTTTTTTGTGTTTTTTTTCATGTGGTGCAGGGGAATGGGTATTTCATGTAGTGCGGGGGGTGGGGTGTTTTGGTATTTCAGTGTGGGGCGAGAGGCGGTTTTGTGTTTTTTCAGTGTGGTGCGGGGGGTGTGTGTATTTCATTGGTGCGGCGAGGGGGGTGTTTTTCGGGTGGGGTTTCCCAAAGGGGTGTGGGGTGTTTTTCGTGTAAGGAGGTTTTGGGGTTTTGTGGGGTGTGTGGGGGGTTTTGGTGTGTGGGGGTTTTAAAGTCTCGGGGGGAAAAGGTATTTTGTTTTGTGGGGGGGGGGGGTTTGTTTTTAAAAATGTGAAAGGGGGTTTTGGATTTCCCCCCAAACTTATCTTTTTTCCCCCCTTCTCCTGTCCCCTTTGGCCCCTGGGGGCCCCTGTTTTTTTTCTGGCGGCCCTAAATTTGGGGCAAGACGGCCCAAAAGGGGTTAGAATTTTCCCTTCTGCCCCCCTTTTTCCCTCCCCCTGCAACTGCCCCCCGGGGTTCCCTGCAGGGGGCGGGAACGGGCCCGGGGAACAGCCCCTTCGGTAAATTGCCTATGGCAATGGGCCAAATTCAGCATCCGGGAAAAGCCGGGGGTAAAACCACTCCACCCCCCCAAAGGTGGAAATCCAGTATTTCTAAAAGAAAAGTGGATTTTAAACCTTGGGGTAGGGGTTTACCCCCCCAGTTTTTGGGAAACCCCGAAGGGGGTTTTTCCGCCTATGTAAAGGGAATGCAATGTTTTGTTTTATTTAAGGTTTCCCCATTTGGACTTCCCCGTCAATTCCGTGGGACAAACGCCGGTTTAAACCCTTTGGGAAATTTTTTTTCAAATAAAAAGGGTTTTAAAGGGGGCGGGGTTGTGGGGGAGTGTTTTTTTAAAAAATAAAATTTTTTTTCCGTGCAATTTGTTTGTGGTTTTTTTCCAAAAAAATTTTCCAGGGGGAAAGAAAGGAAAAAATTATCTGACAGATCCCCTCTTCCTTTTACAATCGCCCCGGGATTGGTGCCCACCAGTGGGGGTTTCCCTTGTTTGCCTAAAGGCCCCTGACACTAACCCCGTGTCCCCTATTACCCCAGAAACCCAACGAAACCGGGGTACGGGGAAAGGGGGGCTGGAAACCCCATCAAAGGGGAAAACCCTTTTTTAAAAGGTGTTTGGGCCCCGCTTACTGGAGCAGCTGCGGGCGTTTTTTTTAAAATTGAAAAACCCCCAAAAGCAAAGGTTTTTTTCCCCTTTCTGATAGTAACAGGCGGCTGCTTTTGGGTTTTTAACCCTGCTGGTTAGGGGAAATTTGGGGGGGGCCCCCCACACATCTTTTTTTTTCAAAAAATTATTTTTTTTAAAAAGGGAGAATTTTGCCACCCGGGGGCCCCCCCCCAAAAAAAATAAAATTTACGGGAAGGGGGCCCCCTGTAAAAAATTTCTGATAAAAAAAAAAAATTTTTTAAAAAAAAAAAAAGAGATGAGGGCCCCCTCTCCTTTTTTCCAAAAACCACAAATTTTAAAACCAACAGCTGCACCGCAAAATCCAGAATGGGAGGTTTCCCTTTAACACTGGCCCCCCTTTCCCCATTCTAAAAATACAGCCTGAAAGCCGCCCCAGAAGGCCCCTCACATAAGAGGGTCCCCTTCCTGGGGTTTAACCGGTTTTTTCCCATTACTCCTTTTTCTTTTTTTTCTGGGGAATGGGGGACACGGGTTTAGGGGGCCCACCCCTGGGGAATACAAAAACTACTCCCGGGTTTGGACACCAAGCCCGAGTGCCCATTTAAAGGAAGGCGTCTGTCAAATACCACCATTACTAAAACTGAAATTAAATGAAAAAAAAAAAACAGAAACAAATTTCACAAAAAACCTTTTTTTTTAAAAATGAACAAATCCCCCCACATCATCCCTCTTTTAAACCCTTTAACACAGAAATCAATCCAAAGTTGGTCCCCCAAAATAATTTCCCGATTTCCCACAAAAGGGCCAAAGGGGGGAAAACCCTTTTGAAAATAAAAACATAAAAAAAAAAAAGAAAAGAACAAAACTCCCTCTCCTGCAAACCCCTGAAGAACAATTTCCCCCCAAAATGATCCTTTTTAGGGGTGCAGGGGGAAGGGGTTCAACCCGCACAAAATGAATCGGGAGGGGCAGGCCCCCAGCCGTACATAATCTCCTTCGGGGTGGTCCATGTTCCCCCCCCAAAAGATGTAAACTGGGGCTCTGTACTCCTCTCCTCCTACCACCATTGTTTTTGCATCCTAGTAAACCAACACAAAATACAACCACCCCATCCCCCCCCTAAAACCCAAACCACCTAATAAACCCCCTAGTCCTCTCACCCCCCACTTTTTCACCCCATAACCTTTTTCATCTATTACCCCATAGTCCCCCTCCCCCTCCACCAATCACCCACCTATCGCCCCAAAAACCTTTTTCCCCCTCACCTTTCCCCCCCTATCAAACCAAACCCTGTTGCTTGTACAGAAGGGGGCTACCCGGTTTTGGGGGAAACGGGTGAAAAAAAAAAGAATTCTAAAGGGGTTTTGTGGGTAAATTTTGGGAGGGACGAGTCGGGGATTTGGAAGAAACATCCCGGGCAGGAATTTTAGAAAAAAGGGAAAGATAACAATTCCCGTCACAAAGGGGACGCCCCCGGTTTAGCTTTACATGTTTTTGCACTGTATCACTTAAAATGTTGCAGAAACCTGTGTACACTTTGGGATAAAAACCCGTAAAACCCCTGTAAAGGTGGGGAAAAAATTGTTTTAGTGGAATGGTTTTTTGGTGTAGGGGAAAAGTTTTGGCGGTATCTCCCAACTCCCTTTGGGTGCTGAAAAAGGCTAACCCCACATTTCCCGGAAAGCTGGTTTACACCAAAAACCCCCGCTTTCCCTCCAATTTTGTAAACCCAAATTAGGGGGGGGTAGGTGTGAATTTTTTTAAAGGGGCCCTGGTTTTAAACCCTCAAAAGGGGGGGTGGTTAAGCAAATTTTTTGCGGGCGGGCGCGCATTTGCGCGCCGCACCCCAAAACTCCTGCTTTTTTTCCTTTTAAAAGTTGGCAAGTTTTGTCAAACGTAAAATTAAACGAGTTACCACCAGATCCAAAGGGGAGGTTAATTTTAACCAAAAAGCCCCCTTTTTCTCTGACCCAGAACGCAATTGGGTTTTTAAATAAAGCAAAACCTTTATACCATTTGGTCTAAAATTTTTGGGAAAGACTTAAATATATTAAAATTTCAAAAAACCACAGATACAACTTTATATCATATATAAACAAAATTTTAAATTTTATTTTTTTGGGTTTTACGTTTTTTTCCGACAATGGAAACATTGACAAATTTACTATGTTTTGGATGTATTTTTTTGGGTCATTTGAAAAAGGGAATAATCCCTTTAAAAATCCCTAAACCCTTTTTGTACTTTTTCATTTAAAAAAATCAAGAGTACAGGTTTGGAACAGATGGACCAGCACGCCACACTAAATAGCCTTTAAAACTTAAAGGGGTTGTCTCACTACAAGGATCGCTGCTTTTTATGTTAAAGATCTTGAAAAAAAAAAGTCACTTTGCAATATAAGTCCATTAAAAGTGTCCTACCTATTCCTAGATATCCCCTCTTGTATGGGCTGCATCAGCTACTCAGGTCGCTATAGCTACAGACCTGTTCAGTCTCTCATGATAGGCTGCCAGCACTGGTTGCTATAGCTACAGACGTCTGTGATCTCTCCTGATAGTCTGCCAGCACTGGTTGCTATAGCTACAGACCTGTTTGGTCTCTCCTGATAGGCTGCCAGCACTGATTGCTATAGCTACAGACCTGGCTTCTACTGCAGCCTAGTAGAAGGCAGTAAACACGGCCCTGAATTCAAAGTGAAACAAAGAAAACAGGACTGAGGTAAGAGGAATCAACGTAGTGAGACAACCCCCTAAATGCATATCTAGTGTGGTATGCATATCAAGTCCCAGTGTGCCTGCCACAGCAGCCAATGTGAAAGACGTCACAGGGGCTGAGGCACACACACACACACATTTAAAATATAATATATATTATATATATATATATAATATATATATATATATATATATATATTATTATATATATAATACACACAAAAGAAAAACATTGCAACACCCATCCAGGTAAAGATGAAGAAATGGTGTGTTTATTTGCACGTTACAAGATGATACTCACAGAAAAAAGAAATATATATTGGGGATTTTCGAAAAAGGAACAAAATCACAGAAAGGTATACAAAATCCACTCTAAATATAACTTTTAATACTTATCGATTAAAAATACAAATATCCATTAGTTATTTCTTTAGACATCCTTCTACCCAAGCTGGAGATAAAGATATATATACTCAGTATTCTGAAAGGCAAACAATACCAATTAACCACCACACTATACAAATACTCAATAAAGCAAACCTAATGAGGTATATTCTATCCCTTATTGTAATCCTTCACATGCATGGGGACATCGCCCCAAAAAGGGCGGCCCCACCTCTGGAAGGCTTTCCCTGTACAGCCCTTACTTGTATACAATTGGAATGGTGCTCAAAAAAATGCCTATCAAGAAAAAACACTAATTTAGTGACTGTGCTTCTCAAATAATGCAATACATAAAATGGATGCAGGTATTAATAAGGTAGTTATTCCTATCCTTATGTATAGAAGTCACATCCCTTGCAAATATTGATAGAGTAGTTATTACTTTCCTTATAAGTAGGAGGTCACATCCCGATGCGTTTCCCCCTCAAGATAAGCAGAGGGTTCCTCAGGGGATCAAAGAAAACCAAGCTCCATGATCCAGAGCATTCCACAAACTAATAGGGTAGTGAAGTCTTGTCAGCCTCCCAAACCTTTCAAACCTTTCATTAAATACCTCCCAAGGACTCATTACATACCACCTGAAAACCGAAAGAACATGCCCCCTTGATATTAATGAATGCTTACCATAAGAAAGATAAACATATCTGGGGCTGCCATAGGTCGTATGTCCGCATTGGTAAGACGCCGGCGCCTGCGTACTGATGCACCGGTGCCTGTGACGAACCGGCACCTGCGCAATGAAGGCTAAGAGCCTAAGTCCCTGCCCCTTCCGGCCGACGGCCACATGTTCGCACTGGTAAGACGCCGGCGCCTGCGCATTAAGGCGTTGGCACCGATGCGGTCTCGGCGCCTGCGCACTGAATGTGGCTCCGGCACCTGCGTGCTGAGATCTCAATACCCGTGCATTCAGTATTCAAAGATGCTAAAAATCTACTGTGTAAGATCACGGTGGTACACATCGTACCAGGCATGCTCAATGAAGGATAGAATTCTCCACTAGGCAGCGCTTAGGTGAAACAGAAACGGGGCGCAAACTAAGTGCCCCCCACTGCAAAGGTACTTCAGCAGAACTAGGTGGATGAAATGAAATAATAATAAATAGATCAGATAATATCATAAACAATAATATTAAATAATCCATAACAATTACTTCCTAATTGTGAAGATGTTCCAAAAAATAGGACAATCTAATGTGACAATATAAATGACGGATGGAGATTTAGGAGGTACCATACAAAAGATAAAGCAAACCATAAGGTGTGTATTTATTAATCTGTTTTGCAATCCTAATGCACCAGATAACTAAAGTAAACGCGGTGGACATTCACGCCCTAATAAACCCACAATGACAGATGTGTCCCAGAGTAGTCCCAACTTGACAGGAGAATTATACCAATATATATTTTCCAATGTCTATAACAATATGAACACAAATTCATATAAAACAACCAAAATAGAGAACCTCATTAAGACCCTCCGGGCATAATGTTTTTAAACAATATGTCCATTCAGTCTCCTTGCAAAGCAGCCGATTGTCAATGTCGCCTTTTCTCGATGTCACTATGATCTTTTCAATACACGAAAACAAGAGACCCTTATAGTTCCCTTCATGTTCTTCCCACACATGTCGTGCCAGAGGGGTATCACGATGATGACGAAAGTCCCCAATGTGTTCCCCCATACGGGTCTTAAACTGCCTCATAGTCTTACCTACATATTGCTTCTGGCAAATGCACGTACACAGATAGACCACCCCTTTTTAGCAATTCATAAAGTCAGGTATTTCGTAACTGCTACCAGTAGTAGTACTTTTAAACTCCTTGGTCTTTGCCACAAAGGGGCAAGCAACACATTTCCCACACTTATAGGTTCCAAGTAGCTTTCTCTCAAGCCATGACTTTTCTCTTTGCACTGGAACATAATGGCTATGTACTAGTCGATCGCGGATCGATCGTCCTTTTCTGTATGTAATTAATGGTGTAGGAGATATTAAATCCGTCAAATCTTTATCCGAGCAAAGAATGTCCCAATGTTTCCTTAGGATACCCCTTACCGCCTCATTCTCATCATCAAATGTTCCGATGATACGCGGCTGGGAATCCTCAGCTATGGGTTCCTTAGAGTGGGTAAAAAGTAGTGCATTTCTATCTGACGCTACCGCGTTCTTAAATGCTGGTTTTAATACTGACAGAGGATATCCTCTCTCTAAGAATCTCTTTTTCAGAGCGTCTACTTGTGTGTAGAACTCATCAACACTGGAGCAATTCCTCCTCACACGCAGGTACTGTCCTTTGGGTATTCCCTCTTTCAATTTACGGGGATGATGACTCTCCCATCGAAGTAGACTATTTGTGGCGGTCTTTTTACGAAAAATGGTAGTCTGTAGCATCCCTAGTGAGTCTTTGATAATTTTCACATCCAAAAATGCAATTTCGTGTTCGTGAATCTCATGGGTCAGCTTTAAATTGATATTATTCTCATTGAGAATTTCAATGAATTGACAAAATTCTGCCTTCGTGCCCTGCCACAGCACGAAGACGTCGTCTATAAAACGTCCCCAAAAAAGTATTTTGGATGTGAAATGTTCCAATTCCTCTCCGAACACCAGGGTCCTCTCCCACCAGCCCAGGAATAAATTGGCATATGAGGGGGCACAGGGGTTCCCCATAGCCGTACCCCTGAGCTGGTGGTAGACCCTGGGTCTGAAGAGGAAGAAGTTGTGGGTTAATGTGAATTCCAAAAGTTTTAACACCAAAAGATTATGACCATGATGTTGTCTACCTCTTGTTCCCAAGAAGGACTCTACAGCTACCAGGCCCCAGTGGTGTGGGATGCTACTATACAGCGTCTCCACATCCACTGAGGCCAGCAATACATTTTTGTCCACAGTAATGCCCTCTAATTTCTTTAATAGATTAGAGGTGTCACGGATATAGGACGGGAGGGAAACAACAAATTCTCTCAGGACTTTATCTAAATAAATCCCTACGTTGTGAGTGAGTGAATTTAGTGGAGTAATTCCCTTATGTATTTTTTGGGAGTGCATAAAAGGTAGCTATTTGAGGTTTAGAAGGTAACAAGAATTTAGATTCATCTCTAGAAAGGAGCATGGCATCTACAGCCCCAATAATTATGTCTTCTAATTCTTTTAGAAATCTTTCAGTAGGATCCCTAGACAATACTTCATAACTGTGCCGATCTTCTAATAGTTTAGAGCACATAAAAATATATTTGTCATGGTCTAAGAGGACAATATTTCCTCCCTTGTCAGAGGGCTTAATAATGATATTGGAGTCTTTTTCGAGAGATAAAAGGGCCTCCATTTCTTTTGTTGTAAAATTCCGTGCTGTTCGATGGCCCCTATATTCATGTGCCAATGCTTCCAAATCTTTGGTGACTAACTTAAGGAAGATGTCAATCTCAGGTGTCAATTGTGGAGGGGGTTGACGGGTGCTTTTTAGCTTAAGATCAGTATAACCGTGTCTCATGCCATTATCTCCTTCTTCTAATAATTCCCTGAGGGTCCTTACTCCAGAGAGATCATCGCTTGAAATATTTAATTCCTCACAGATTTTAAGGTCATTATTTCTCATAAACTTCATCCATTTAAGGTTTCTTATAAACAAGTTGATATCCTTTACCCAAGTAAAATCTTTGAATCTCGTCGTGGGGACGAATGACAATCCTTTTGAAAGGACGCTTTTCTCGTCCTCAGTCAAAGATCTAGTGGATAAATTAATTAATTGGTTTTCTTCCTTGCTTTCCCTGCCCCCCTCTTTGGTTTTTCCAGTTGTTCCCTCAAAGTATAGGGTGGGCCTTCCACCTGATCTAAAAAGGTGTCGCTGATGATGAAGATGAAGAGGAAAGTGAGTTTGAGGAAGAGGCTAGATTTGTATTTGATGCTGATCTTGTTGTTACTCCCCCCTGTCGGTGTCCTTACTCGTTACCCCTCCTTGGATATCTCCTCCATGACCCCTGTTAATTAGTCCTAGCTCTATATCTTCCACCTCTAAAAGGATTGGAATTAGATTTATAGGAGAATTCTTTGTCTTTATTCTCCTGATCTGATGTCAAAGTCCTATTGTCACTCTCAGTTAGAAAGGAAAAAGCTTTTCCCTCTTTAAACTCTGCAAGATCTCAGGTGTATTGTTTGTGCTTGCACTCTTTTAGATTTTGTTGGTACCTCTCTGTTCTAGTTTGTAAGAGTGCCTCTCTTCTTGAAAAATCTGGTTCTATTTTATGTGCCAAAACCTTTTCTTTTAATTCCTTGAGGTGACTCGCTGTTCTTTCTAGTGTTTGTTTTTCTTCTTCTAGAAGAAATCCCATCAAGCGAAGGGAAGAACTTAAGAGTTCCTGTTCCCACTTCTTAATTAATTGGGGGGATTTAGATTTTACAGATGGACAAATGGTCTAAGGCCCCTAGGCGCAATATTGGGCTTAATGTAGTTCTCTACACTGAGTACCTCCCAAAATGACTTAATATTTTCCTTATATGTTCCTTGTAATTCCTTAAATAATGTCTTTAGGTCAATCTTATCAGAACCTTCATCTATCTCACAGTCTGAAAAGACCTTCTGGGCTTCATCAAGCCATTTCTCCGTGTCATCAGGTCTACTCAAAAAACCTTCCATTTAGAAATACTCACAGAAAAAAGAAATATATATTGGGGTTTTTTAAAAAAAAGGAAAAAAATAAGAAAGGAATAAAAAAACCCCTCTAAATAAATTTTAATCTTATCGTTTAAAAATACAAATACCCATTAGTTATTCTTTAGACATCCTTTTTTTAAACCAAACTGGAGTAAAGATATATATTTCTCAGTATTCTAAAGGCAAAAAAATACCCAAATTTAACACCACACTATACAATACTCAATAAAGCAAAACCCAATGAGGTATATTTAAACCCCCTTTTGTAATCCTTCCATGCATGGGGAATTTCCCCAAAAAGGGCGGGGCCCCACCTTGGAAGGGTTTCCCTGCAGTCCTTACTTGTTAAGGGGGGTTTTCTAGGGCCCCAAAAATCCGGTGCCCGGGCCCTGGTTGTGTTTTTCCCAGAAAGGGCGGGTTTCAACAGGGTTTTTTTTTCGCCCCCCTAAAACCCCGGCAGTGTTTTTACAGGAAAAAAAGTGGCCGTGTGTTCCTCTGAAGCTCCCACTAAAAATTTTTCTCCCCAGAACAGGTAATCGTTGCTCTCAGTGACAGCTATGAGTTACCATAATGTCGGCCCGTACTTCAGGTGCATTGAAGCGCAATTTAAACCCGTCAAAGTACGGACCAAAATTACATCGTGTGATCATATACAGCGTATTTGTGGGTATAGCTGTGCTGTAAATGCGCCTAAAGTGCGCTCCACAAATACGGTAAAATTTAAAATGCAGTGAGGGCAAATTGATTACCTGTTTTCCTGCACACAAAACCCCCGCCCGTAAAAATAACTGACCTGCCGCTTCATTCAGTGGGAAAGTGAAGATGGATTGGGAGGTGGCCGGAGCGCTGCTGAAACTACATGCTGGATAGAAACGTACTTCCAAGAGCGGGGCGTTAGCGGTGTGCACAGGTACCGTGCCACCATGCGCTGTGTGAACAGACCTTTAGGGCAGTACACCTGTTTTTTTGGAAGTACATACTGTTCAGCGTGTATTTCCAGGTACGGGGGGAGGTGGGGCGGTCTATTCACTTCCACTATCAGTGCTGTAATGACGTCACTTCTCTCCCCCGTTGTGCAATATGTGTTTCATTGTACACACGGGAGAGATGAGTTTGTAATTCATAGCTCTGTGAGAACTATGAATTACATTAATTGCGGCCTGCATGTCTGGCGTAATTGAACCAAATACGGCATGAAATGCACCCCGCGGTTTACGCAGTGTGAACAGAGCCTTAGTCTGGCTGCAGCAGCTAAAATCATACGTAACCCTGACCAATGAAGATATAAAAAAATTATATTCAAATATAATTCATCATCAGGTCATAGTTTACATGTCAAGGGTATGTTCGCATGCGTAATTGCAGTATTCCATAGCTCTCATAGAGAAACTATGGATTACAGTCCTCTCCCCATGCGTACAATACGATCGTATTGTATGCGCGGGGAGATAAGTGACATGTAAATTGCTTGTCTATGGGACTGGCAGGCTGTTACCCCCCATCCCCGTGCTTCGAGAAGACGTGTGATCAGCGCGGGGCTCCTGAAGCACACGTGTATTGCAGATTTCTGAAACATGTCACAATACATCGTGTGAACATAGCCTAACAGACACACAGGCAGGATTATGTTTTAGTGATGTGAATGAGGTTTGATATTGGGATTGTGTGTGTATACACAAATATACATACACACATACAGGGCATACACACACACATACAGGGCATACATACAACTACAGGGCATACACACACATACAGGGCATACACACACATACAGGGCATACACACACATACAGAGTACACAAAACTTTACACATTTATACAACACTCAGACATCTATACAAACACATACATACACTTTTTACATACACATACATTCAGTACAGTTCACATTCTTTGAACATTATTTTGTCTCCCCCTTATTTTCACTACTTAAAATTATTGTTCGGCACCCGAGGCTTTCCCCAAATCACTTCTTGCTGGTCTGGTCCCGAGATAGGAGCACAGCAGGGGTGAAGACCTCCTCCCCGGCTGGACAGCACGCTGCTTCCTGACTCCCTTCACAGTGTGAGCAGCCGGCGCCCCCTCCTCCCTCCTGAGCTCCCGTCATCCCGAGCAATCGCCCTCCCCCTCGCTGCCTGCACATAGCTGCTGCTGCTCTGAATTGTTTTGAGCGTCCCGGGGACACACAGACAGTTTCAATAGCTTATCGGCTTACAGGTCACAGTAATGACCTGGAACCGGACGTTCTGAGACTCGGGGCACAGGGAGTCTGGTCCGGGGCTTGTGCCCCGAACAAAACTACCTAGCGACGCCCCTGCTTGTATACAATTGGAATGGTGCTCAAAAGAATGCCTATCAAGAAAAAACACTTATTTAGTGACTGTGCTTCTCAAATAATGCAATACATAAAATGGATGCAGGTATTAATTAGGTAGTTATTCCTATCCTTATGTATAGAAGTCACATCCCTTGCAAATATCGATAGAGTAGTTATTACTTTCCTTATAAGTAGAGGTCACAGCCTGACGCGTTTCCCCCTCAAGATAAGCAGAGGGTTCCTCAGGGGATCAAAGAAAACCAAGCTCCATGATCCAGAGCATTCCACAAACTAATAGGGTAGTGAAGTCTTGTCAGCCTCCCAAACTTCATTAAATACCTCCCAAGGACTCATTACATACCACCTGAAAACCGAAAGAACACGCCCCCTTGATATTAATGAATGCTTACCATAAGAAAGATAAACATATCTGGGACTGCCATAGGTCGTATGTCCGCATTGGTAAGACGCCGGCGCCTGCGTGCTGAGGCGCCGGCGCCTGTGACGAACCGGCACCTGCGCAATGAAGGCTAAGCGCCTAAGTCCCTGCCCCTTTCGGCCGACGGCCACATGTTCGCACTGGTAAGACGCCGGCGCCTGCGCATTAAGGCATTGGCACCGATGCGGTCTCGGCGCCTGCGCACTGAATGTGGCTCCGGTGCCTGCGTGCTGAGATCTCAATACCCGTGTATTCAGTATTCAAAGATGCTAAAAATTTACTGTGTAAGATCACGGTGGCACACATCGTACCAGGCATGCTCAATGAAGGATAGAATTCCCCACTAGGCAGCGCTTAGGTGAAACAGAAACGGGGCGCAAACTAAGTGCCCCCCACTGCAAAGGTACTTCAGCAGAACTAGGTGGATGGCATGAAATAATAATAAATAGATCAGATAATATCATAAACAATAATATTAAATAATCCATAACAATTACTTCCTAATTGTGAAGATGTTCCAAAAAATAGGACAATCTAATGTGACAATATAAATGACGGATGGAGATTTAGGAGGTACCATACAAAAGATAAAGCAAACCATAAGGTGTGTATTAATCTGTTTTGCAATCCTAATGCACCAGATAACTAAAGTAAACGTGGTGGACATTCACGCCCTAATAAACCCACAATGACAGATGTGTCCCAGAGTAGTCCCAACTTGACAGGAGAATTATACCAATATATATTTTCCAATGTCTATAACAATATGAACACAAATTCATATAAAACAACCAAAGTAGAGAACCTCATTAAGACCCTCCGGGCAGGACCGGGACAAGGCATTTTGGTGCCCTCGGCGAGTACAGCCAATGGCGCCCCCCCCTCGCTCTCAAAAAAATACCCCCCCCCCCCACACACACACTAATTCCTCTCACCCTGCGCCCGGGCCTGACACTAATTTTCTGCACATCCCCATTTGCTCCCGTCCATCTCCTCAGCAGTCACTGCACAATGAAAATCAGCCCTGACAAATTTGCATTTTCAAAATCGCTCCCCTCCGTATGACAGTGTAATACCCCTAAATAACAGTCACCGAATAATCCACCGACACATGGAGCAAATCTACCAGCGGAAGGATTGTTACTAAAAACCCCCCTACAAAACCAGACCAAAACTATTACTACTTAAGGCTCAAATAATCCTGCCAGACCCTGACCGAACGCAACCCCCAATGGACTATCAGCTTAACGGCTTGAGCAAAACCACCGCCAAAGTGACCAAAAAAGGGTAGATATAGTTGTATGTAGGCTCTGCAGAATATAAGTGATTACACTGCATTTAAAATTTAGGACTCACGGAGACGCTTTTTGATCGCGTCGTTCACTTTCTTTTCTTCTCCATCGGTTCACCCTTCATGCCAATTGCCCCCGGCCAAAAGACTCGCCCCGAGGTTTTGGACACAAATTTTAAAAACCCACTTTTCCCGTAACCCCTTAATTAAGGTATAATCCCCTTATCAGACGGATTTAGATATGCCTCCACAGGAGGTTAAAAAAGCCCCCTTGACAGGAGGATTAAAATAGGGGCACTGGGCGGTTAAGCTAGGGGTCGGCAAATATATACAGGGTTCAGGCAGGTTTTAGGGGGGGCTACAGGCAGGCTATGGGGGCCCGGGCAGGCGATAGGGGCCAAGGCGGGCGTATGGGGGCCACAGGCGGGCGTATGGGGGCTCAGGCGGGCGTATGGGGGACCAGGCAGGCGTATGGGGTCACGGGCAGGCATGGGCCACGGCGGCGTGGGGGGCCCACAGGCAGGCGAGGGGGGCTTAAGGCGGGCGTATGGGGGCCACAGGCGGCGTGGGGGGTCGGGCAGGCATATGGGGGACCAGGGCAGGCTTTAGGGCACCAGGCAGGCATATGGGGGCCCCGGGGGCAGGCATTAAGGGGGCCGCAGGCGGTATTTTGGGGGCCCAGGCAAAATATAGGGGGCCACAGGCAGGCTTTAAAAGGGGGCCGCAGGCAGCATTATGGGGGCCGCAGGGGGATATAGGGGGCCGAGGCAGGCATTATGGGGGGCCGCAGGAGGCATTTGGGGGCCCGGGCAGGTTTTTGGGGGCCGCAGGCGGGTATGGGGGGCCCGCAGGAGGTATTTAGGGGGGCCACAGGCAAAAATATAGGGGGCCACAGGAGGCTTTACAGGGGGCTGCAGGGGGGCTTTATGGGGGCCCGCAGGCAGGCTTATAGGGGGCCGCAGGCAGTTATTTGCGGGGGCCGCGGGCAGGCTTTATGGGGGCCGAGGCGGGGTTTTAGGGGGCCGCAGGCAGAATAAGGGGGCCCACAGGCATTAAAAAAAAACAAAACATTAATATTTACCAGCTTCCCGGGCGGCGCTCCATCTTGCCCCTTTCGCCGCGCGCTCTTCCGGCGCTCCTGGGCGCACGCCGGGTGAGCGCTGGCCCCCCGGGAGAGGCGGGTCGCGAAAAACATCCGTCATTGCGAGTCCCCGGCTGAGGGCACGGGGCCGCGGCGGGTCCTAGCCTGTGGGACCCGGGGGCCCCCTGTGTGGGCCCCCTTGCAGTCCCCCGGGGTCAGGATTTCCCGGGGAGGGGGCCCGAAAAAGTCTGCGGGGCAGGGAGCGCTTCCCTCTGCTCCCAAAAGCGGTCACAGAGCCCCCCGGCGCTTAAGGCCCACGGCAGGGCCCCTGGAGCCGGCGGGGTCGGGGCCCTGACGGCCCCCCTTGGGATGGCTGGGGTGGCCCCCCCTAGGCGGTCGCCTTCCCTTGGCCTACCCTTGTCCCCCCCCGCCTCCGGGCATACGTTTTTAAAAGATAGTCCTTGTCCCCTTGCAAAGCAGCGTTTGTCAATGTGCCTTTCTCGATGTCCTTGAAAATTTTCAATACACGAAAACAAGAGACCCTTTTAGGCCTTCATGTTTTTCCCACCAGTGTGCAAAAGGGGAATCACGTGAGACGTGTCCCCAAGTGTTTCCCTTTTTACGGGTCTTAAACTGCCCCCATAGTCTTTCTACATATTGCTTTTTGGCAAATCAGCCCAGATAGACCCCCCTTTTGTCTGGCAATTTTAAGTCACGTATTTCGTAACTCCTACCAGTGTGTACTTTTAAACTCCTTGGTCTTTGCCACAAAGGGGCAAAGCAACATATTTCCCACACTTTAGTTCCCAAATAGCTTTTTTTCAAGCCATAACTTTTCCTTTTTCCTGGAAAAATAAGGCTTTACTAGTGATCGTGGACGATCGCCCCTTTTTTGTATTAAATTTAAAGGGTGGAATATTAAAAACCCTCAAAAACTTTATCCGAGCAAAGAAGTCCCAAAGTTTCCTTAGGATACCCCCACCGCCCCATTTCAACATCAAATTTCCCATGTACGCGGCTGGGAATTGCTTGGGTTCCTTGAGGGGGTAAAAAAGTAGGCATTTTTTGACGCTCCCCGCGTTCTTAAATGTTTTTTTAAATATGCAGAGGATATCTCTCTCTAAGAATCTCTTTTTCAGAGGTCTACTTGTGTGTAAACTCATCAACCAGGGAGCAATTCCTCCTCACACGCAGGTACTGTCCTTTGGGTATTCCCTCTTTAAATTTACGGGATCATGACTCTCCCATCAAAGTAGACTTTTTGTGGTTTTTTTTACGAAAAATGGTAGTCTGTAGCATCCCTAGTGAGTCTTTGATAATTTTCACATCCAAAAATGCAATTTCGTGTTCGTGAATCTCATGTGTCACCTTTAAATTGATATTATTCTCATTGAGAATTTCAATGAATTGACGAAATTCTGCCTTCGTGCCCTGCCACAGCACGAAGACATCGTCTATAAAACGTCCCCAAAAAAGTATTTTGGATGTGAAATGTTCCAATTCCTCTCCGAACACCAGGGTTACAAGATGATGTTTCTCCTGAAAATGGCTCTGAGAGGGTTGAAACATTGTCTTGTGACACACCGTTTCTCCATAATTTCAAAGCACAAATGCTATGCAATGTAGCGTAGCAGATTTCTGCCTCTATATACATTTGTAGTTCTTGGCGCATAAAAACCTGAAAAGTGACAGGTCACTTATTTTCATGCATGTGCAGTACACGCCAAGAAATACGGAAGTAAAATCATCATCTGCACGACGACAATGATTTTATATTGGGTATTTTTTTCAGTACATAGTTTGACATGTGTTTCTGCACAAAATACGTGCTGAAACTTCTGCCAAAACATGCTGTGTGTACATATTCCAAGACAATGGCATGAAAGGTGCAATGGTTTTACTAATACATATAGCACTGGGCGGGAGTCTTGCTGAGCCTTGCAGTTCTTCACAGTTACAAAAGGTTGTAACTAAACACTAGTTGAATAACACAGTGAGGCTTATTATGCATTAATTAGTGTCCTTGAAAGAGGGAGCAGAACATGAACGGGCTGGCTGTAGTACCAGTTACCTGCAGTTACTGTAGACTTCAGTTACCTGCAGAGCTGTGCCCATCACCATCATTCTGCTGCTGCCAAAATAGTACGGTAGTAATGCACTGTAGCTGCTAGATCAATTCCACCTTCTCAATGGCTGCCACTTCTGTCATCTATCCTTCTTTCTTCTTATTAAGGCTGCAGTGAGCTGGGATTTCCTGGGCATTTCCTTAGTTACATCCCAGTGTTTTTTCAGTTTGGTTATTATGAAATAAAACAGACTAAGGAACTAGAGGAGGATGAGGTCAGGGGGCCCCCGGGAGCATTAAGCTAACTGCTCAGGGAGTACGGGAAGACATCCTCCTTTGCAGCACAGTTTACAAGTACGATTTACAGTGAGCTGGGCTGCCGATATTTGCAGCTGCGATGTCTTAGTCTGTGTGGCGAGAGGGGCAACCCCAGACTTAGGGGCCCAGTCGCAATTGCGACTGCTGCGACCCCCTATAGCTACGCCACTGTATTGTGGATAAATGGGAATGACTCGTTGCCGGTGTTAATAATATGTCATCATATGTTGAATCCCAGTCCACATCTTTTAGTGGCTTCAAAACCTCCTTGCAGTAACTGGAGCTCTGTAGGTAATTGAAGTTCCGTGAAGTGGTAGGGTTTGCACGTTTCGGGATTTATCCATTGTTCTAGCCTATGAATTCATTGCCTATGTAACTGTTTGTCATTCAAAAGAGCTTTATTAGAAAATTAAACAGAACATAATCCACATACCAAGAAAGGAGACATGAAGGGTCTCCTAAAACCAAGAAAGTACAACGTTAATATGAGAAAGGAGGCCAACCAGGCCTAAAACAGCATGTTGAATATAGTGAATCAAAATATCGGATTACAAAGGAAAGGAAAAAAAATAAATTTTTACATACAGATATAAGACATATACTACTAAAATTCAGATGTAGAGTTCTAACTCCACGAGACCTAAAAGGCAGACATCTACCCAATATCACAGTCTAATTAGCTTACCGCGTAAAGGCTCAAATTAAACTTGACAAAAATGAAGGGGGAAAAAGAGAAAGCAAAAAAAAAAAAACGGGGGGAGAGGGAGAGAAAGAGTGGGGGACAGGAGAGGGGGAAGGGAAGGACACCACCCGGAGCATTAAACGACGGAAGAAGTAGCAGCAAGGTCGCACCCCATCCCTCGCAGAACCACGGGAGTGTTGGTGAACCTTTGGAAGGAAAGCCAAGGAGTCCATGTCTTATGGAATCGCAGGCGTACCCAGCGCCTCAGATAGAGCCAGAAGCTTCTTCCATAAGATATGTCTTAGATACCCACGGAAATCATTCCTCAATGTAGAGCTCAGAAATCGCCAGTTGCCTTGGAATATTGGTGTTGGCAGCTTGTAGTAAGTGGGCGTAATATCGATTACTTATAAGCAGGAATCGAGGAAATCAAACATAAAAAGATAAGAGCCAGCTTCGGCGTCTTGGGATCGAGAAGCTTGTCAGCTATTTGAATGACTAAAAAATTTGTAACCCCCAAAAATTTTTTTAGAGACCACACTCCCACCAGAAATGTAACCATGGAGGCCCACACCAGTCCACAGCGCTAGCCGGTATCTGACAGAGGGGAACCATATTATGTACAAGGTTAGGAACCCTGTACCACCTTGAAAAGGATTTTTAAAACTAGTCCTCCTATGACTCTGGAGGCATATCACTGCTTTATGGAGTAAAGCATCTCAGCCCATTAGCCTGTGAGAATGACTTATGAAGCTCATCTTCCAAGCTTTAAAGTAAGATGAGAGTGAGGACTTTATTTTCACAGGATAATACCCTATAAGAGTAGAAATGACAATCTTGCCGTGGGGGGGGGGGGGTGTCCCGAAAAGGCACATCTGCTCAAATGGCGAAGATTTCTCTGATAAGTCGTCAACATGTATGAGAGAGTGTTACAAAATGCCCGGCAACTGGGCCAAAATTGAAAGAAGGACGAAGAACTAGATGTCATCTCTGGGGAAGGGATTGGGGGAAATGGAGGAATTCGGAACCAAGAGCCCAGGCTATGGAAGCGGAGAGATTGTCTAGAAAGCCCAAAGAAAGGAGGGGACCCCAGCCCAGGAGAGAAGGCAGGGTTTATCACAATAGGAAGCAGCGGCCCCTGCCGGTCAATATAAATTATGGGAGGTTTTATATAAGAGAATCGCAGCCAATTTGTTGGCTCGTGAAGAGTTTGGGTACCTGGCAACCACGATGAGTCCAGATCCAAGGGAGCGAAGCCAGAGACAAGGGACAGACTGAACTGGCCAACTGGGTCCACATTTTAACCACTCCCGGGCACAACAAGTCCAGGACCGGGCATAACCGTCGGCCATGAAGAATCTTTAAACAATCTGGAACGCCTATACCCCCCCAACCGATTTATGCCTGCAGTGTGGCCGTACGCTAATCAAGGGCCTATAGAGGACCAAATGAAGGTCGTGAAAATGCTTTGGACACGCTCCAAAACGCATTAGGGGACTGTAAATTGGAATTGCGTCATGAAATAAGTAAAGTAAACGAGGTAAAACGTCCTTTTATAAGAATGCCTCACCCTTCCAAACCAGGAGAATTCTCCCTTTTATTCCAACCATCTAGATCTGAAGAAATTTCGCCGTAAAATTGACTCAAAATTAGGGAGAAGAGCCCAGACAAGTCCTAGGAATTTTATGCCAGATAGGTATACCCGATGGGTGACCAAAAAAAGGTAGGTAAATTTCAAAACAATTAGGACATTTAGCGGGGAGAGCCAATGCCTCAGGCCTCGGTTCGGAAGACATTAATTTTAAAGTTACGCCAGGAATCCCGAAGTGCTCCAACTCAGACATCAGAGCTTGGGCATATGAGAGCCCACCTGAGTCCGTTAATGTAAACCAAAAGGTCGTCCGCAAGGCGGAGCATTTGAAAGCATCTTCTCCAATGGAGAGTCCCCGATGCCCCGGGTTGGAGCAGATAGCAGTCCAGCAGGATTTCTCCATAACCAGAACATACAAAAGGGTTGGAAAGAGACATCCCTGCCGAGGAGCATTGTGAATACCTAAAGGGTTACTGAAAGAGAGCCATTAATTTTGATTGCGCGACTGGGGATACTATAGAGGGACATAATTTTAGAACAAAAAAGGGGACATATCCCTAGGTGCTGAGAGTAGTCCACAGGAAGACCAAGAAATCCTATCAAAAGCCTTCTCCGCGTCCAGGGATAGGACCATATAACGGGATCTTTATGATCCGCCGGCGTAGTGTATGATGTCAAGAAGGTCATCAGGGTATTGTCCGCGGCGGGCCCTCCTCCCCGGGGACAAAGCCCACCTGATCACGGGGAATCAAACTCGGGAGAAGCGGATCAGCCGTTGCTATGTATTTTGGGCATTATTATTTTGAGATCCACATTTAATAGAGAGATCGGACGATAGCTGCCATAGGATGAGGGTCCTTACCCAGCTTGGGGAGGACCACGAGATGGGCTAAAGTGGATTGGGACGGAAACGGCCTGTCAGCAGAAATATAATTAAATGCTTCTAGCAGAACAGGGGAGAGGGGCTCCTGGAAAACCTTATAAAATTTACTAGTGAAGCCGTCCCAGGCCGGGGCTCTTCCCCCCGGAGACTTCTATAACTGAGGCGAGACTCCTGAATGGGAAGGCGAATCTAGCTCATTAACCGCTGCTTCCGGTATACGAGAAGCTGGGACATAGCAAGGCGGAGCCAGCGAGGAAGAAGGGGGGGGGATTGAATGTTCTATAGGTTGGAATAAAATTAATGAAAGGCAGATTTAATATCAAAGGTGGTGTGAACCATGCTCCCGGTTTCAGATTTGATGCAGGGAATATGAGACCTTGCAACGTGGTGACACAGGGCCCTGGCTAACATGCGGCCTGATTTATTACCATATTCGTAGAATTTACTGCGGCCTGTTTGCAAGTAAGGTTTCCACGAGAGATTTTTTTTTTTTTTTTTCCCTAGAGATTGCTTGACCTCCAACCGTGCTACGAGGAGCTCTGCCAACACTCCAGGGGACAAGGCCTGTTTATGTTTAGTTTCAAGACCCTCTACTTATGCAGCGCGGCTTGCAACTTAGAAGCCCTTTCTCTCTCCGTCCGGCCCGTGCCTGACAGGACAACCTCTGAAGCACATTGAGTGCACCTCCCATCGAACACATGGAGAGGTACTATCATGAAAGTGGTCTAACTGTAAGTGTTCAATGGAGCGTGAAAGGTCAGAGACACAAACAGTGTCTAAGAGCAAAGATTAATTGAAGCGGCATGACCACCGGGCCGAGAAGGAAGGATCCCCGAAAGCGTGCAGTAAACAGGGGCATGATCGGACCAAAGTAATTTGCCTATGGAGACGAGGAGAGCCAAGGGATAGTCACCATGGGAGGACCAGCAAAATAGTCAATACGACTATAGAGGAATGTATAAGCTGAGAAAAAGGTAAAAGCTTTATCACCACGGATGTTGGAGTTCACCAGAATCGCAAAGTTGAAACAGAATAGAACCCTCTAACCTTTTTTGATAGAGCGAAAGGAAGAGCAGATTTTACCTGATGATTGTCTAAAATAGGGTCTAAAGTTAGATAAAAATCCCCACACAAAACCACCGTAACCTTTTGCCCATGGAATTAGAATAACCGCCAAAGCCTGGAAGAAAGAAACCTGCCCGTATTATGGCATAGGCGTTGACCAAGGTAAGTCCCTGGCCTCTTCAAATAACCAAAGACAAGGATAGATAACGGGCCGCAGGAGCTACCCGAAATTCCCTGACCTAATGTGCTAAAGACCTATGCAAGGCAAAATGGCCACCCCCGTGGATCTGACTCTGAATTATGGCGAAGAACCAGGTGGTATATAATTTATTACGGTAAAAGGGGCACAATGACACAGATTTAAAGTGGGTTTCCTAAAAGAAAACAATCGTGTTTTACGTTGTGGAAATGGATACAGACTTGAAGACCGTTTCTATTCTTCTTCTCCGGGACATTGAAGGACTTGGCGTTAAATGAAGCAAATGTTTAGGGTAGACATTGGAGACACCAGGGTGAGGATCGGAAATGGGGGGAAAAAAAAAAAAAAAAAAAAGGGGGAAGAGAGGAATAGAAAACGAAAAGGATACCAATAAGCAGCGAGGAAAAGGCCCGCAGCTGGTCTAATGCGTGACTATCCAGTCAGTAGACCCTAGGCTTTATAATAAACCAAATTCGGACTAAATAATCCTATTGGGGAGGGTGGAAAAGAGAAAAGTATAGAGGAGGGCAACTCGAAACTGGCTCCCGACCTAACTGAAAAGGGAGAAAAAGAAGCGGCCAACCCATGCTCCCCATAAACCTACACAGTAGCAGAAAACGGAAGCGAGGGAGGGTGTAATAGTTTACATGGTAAAGGCACCATGCAGCATAACAAGAATACATACAGGTCAAAATACCCTTAGCCGTGTTCACACGCTTATTTCCCCGACGGATTTTGACCGTATTGAGCTCACAATTCCGCCGTGGAATAAGGGCGGGAACGGGCGGGGCCGAGCACGGCGGGCGCCGCTCCCCGGCCCATAGACAAAGCATTATCTACGGCGCGTACGCGCGTAAATAAGTCATGTCACTTCCTCTCCCCCCGCGGCGGATTCTGCCGAGCGGGGAGGAGCGACGTATACCCCATGTTCTCTATGAGAGCAGTGATTAACCGTAATTGCTGCGCGATTGGGCGCCGTATCTGCAGCGCAAATCCGGCGCACAGTATGGCGCCAATCCGCGGCAGAATAAGCCGTGTGAACGAGGCCTTAGACCACATATAAACATATTCTTTGAAAACAACCGAGAGCTAAGGAAAACTCAAGCAATGTCCTTGCAGCAGAGGCCTAAGCTAAAGTCCACGTACAGGAAAGGCACAGCACCATCTAGTGGACAAAGAAAAACACTACTGGAGAACAGTGTCGGACTGGGGGGTCTGGGGCCCACAGGGGAAATGATCTCGGGGGCCCACCCTACTTTACATTAAAATATATACCGGCCTCTCAGACATAATGCGCACATTTTACCACATAATAAAGTGTGCAAAACAGAACTGTATTGTGTAGTACAATGTAGTTACACATTTGTCGTCTAACATATCATAGAACAGGCTATGTACACCATCCATATCCCGCCACCACCCACATACAATATCTCCCTCCATCCCACATACAATAGTCCACCTCCACGTTTCCCTTGGTCCCGCACCTCACCACCTTATAAAATTAAACACCAGCAAGAAAGTTAAAATGTGACTCCATCACATGGGTCAGGTGATCCCACACTCTTAACAATCAGGACACATGTGCTCTGCCACTAATACCCCGCCAATATAACTACAACATAATTGAGACCACTAGCGGTCAGACACCAGCTCAGGTTTATAACCTACAACACAGCCCGCCATACTTGAGACCACATAGCGGTCAACACCAGCTCAGTATAACCTACAACACTGCCAGATGGAGACCACAGAGGTCAGACACCAAGCTCAGGTATAACCTACAACACCGCCATATAGAGACGCACATAGAGGTCAAAAAACTTTGAGACTCACAGTTCACAAATTTGATCAAAAGATGTTTAAGCTGCCCACCGACTTTCCATGTGATCTCAAAATCGGCATCCTAACCTATCTTTTTACCTCTCAATCGAGCAATCAGGCTTTCTTCGCTGGGACAACCGACCTCCATAATTCGAGACAGAAAAAATAAAAAAAACCAACCTGCAAGCTGCCTTCATATGACAGCCCAGTGAGAGTGGCGGGACAGAAACCCAAAATGGAAGCACCCTTCCTATCCCATAATAAGTTAAAATCAAATTACACTCCAGGTATAACGTATGTTTTCTGCACACACAAACATTTCTGAAAAACGTATGCAAACCTGGGTTGCCACATGGCAGGGCTGCGGCACACATTTAAATTATACATGACGCACACAGACCGCCGCCAGCGTGCACATTTCTGCAAAAAGGGCAATACACTACGTGGATAACCCTAAACGAAGCATTTATGCTATCTATCATACATGAACAAAAACTTGAGACTCTCGGGTTTCACATATTTTGTGATCAAAAAGTTTAAGCTGCCACGACATTCAAAACAGATCTCAAATCGGGGCCAGTCCAATCCTATCTTAACATCTCCATCGACGCCACATAAGAGTCAGACACCAGCACAGGTATAACCTACAACAACACCGCCAAAAGAGACCACATAGCGGCAGACACCACTCAGGTATAACCTACGAACACCGCCATATAGAGACCACATAGTGGTCAGACACCCAGCCTCAGGTATAACCAACAACACCACCATATAGAGACCACATAGAGGTCGACACCTGCTAAAGTCACCATCACATTACAATATAAATATACCTTGATGTCAGGGACTCACCCAGAGACGTCTTGAGAGTCGTTCTCTTCTCTCATGAGTCGTTACGCTTCCCTTCATCTTCTGCACTCTGTTCCACACGGCCATGATGACTTGTCCCGCCACAACTCATCCTGCAAGAATTACACAAAAATATCTTAGAATCCTCAATTTCCAGCATTTCTTTACCTAATCCCACCACTGTACAATACCCCAGGGGAGAGAGAAGCGAGTAACAACCTAGTATCCTAAGGGTTTGGAGGATGGGAGAGCCCCAGGTAATTAGACAGGCCCTATTTAGGTATAGGTAAACCCCCGCTGGATAAGTTGCTAAGGCCACCCCAGGTAGGTTTGGGGTGGGTACCTACCACTAGGTGGGTAGGTAAATAGCCCCCAGGAAGAAAAGCATGCCCCAGTTATGCAAGTTGATAGGCTACAGTTAGGTTGTGACCCCAGTTAGTTAGGCTGTAGGTAGGTGTTGGTGAGCTCCCAATTAGTTAGCTGTAGGTAGGAGTTGTTTCCCATCAGTAAGGTAAGCTGTAGGTAGTTTAGGGGCCCCTTTAAATAGGCTGCAAGCATTTTAGGGACCCCCTTTTAGGTACTATAACAGGCATTAGGGTCTCCTTTAGGTACTTACAGTTAAGGTCTCCTTAGGTAGTATACGACAGTTAGGGGTCTCCTTTAGTTAGTCTACAGGAGTTTATGGCCTCCTTTATAGTAGTGTGCAGGAAGTCAGCGGCACCCCCTTTAGCTACGTTGTGTAGTAGTCAGAGCCCCCGTGATTGTTTTAGGTTATGCCAGGGCCCCCCCTTGAAGCAGGGTGCCCCCTGTAGTAGCCAGAACCCTCCTTGTAGTCAGAGCCCCCTGTAGGTAGGCCAGAACCCCCCTGTAGTCAGGCCCCCGTAGGTAAGTCAGGACCCCCTTGTAGTCAGGGCCCCCCTATAGGTAGCCGGGGCCCCTCATGTAGGTAGTCCCAGGGCCCCCCTGTAAGGTTTAGTCAGCCCCCTGTAGGTAGGCAGGGCCACCATGTAGGTAAGCCAGGGCTTTCCCATGTTAGTATAGCCGGCCCCCCCTAGTAGCCAGCCGCCCCCCCTTGTAGTGAGCCCCCCCTTGTAGTCAGAGCCCCCCTAGTACAGTGGTCTCCCCCCTAGTAGCCAGAGCCCCCCCTTTGTAGCCAGTCTCCCCCCCTAAGTAGCAGGGCCCCCCCTTTGTAGCCAGTGTCCTCCCTAGTAGCCCAGAGCCCCCCCTTAGCCAGTGTCCCCTAAACCCCATATAGCCAGGGCCCCCCTTAGCCATGTCCCGCCATAGCAGACAGGGCCCCCTTAGCCATGTCCCCCCATAGTACCAGCCCCCTTTAGCCAGTTCCCCCAAGTAGCCAGGCCCCCCCCATAGCCAGTGTCCCCCCAAAGTAGCCAGGGCCCCCCATAGTAGCCAGAGCCCCCTTAGCCCCTCCCCCCACATAGTAGCCAGAGCCCCCCTTAGCCATGTCCCCCCATAGAAGCCAGGCCCCTCTAGCCGGTGTCCCCCCCATAGTACCAGGACCCCACTTAGCATGTCCCCCCCCATAGTAGCCAGAGCCTCCCCTTAGCCGTGTCCCCCCCCATAGTAGCCAAAGCCCCCTATAGCCAGTGTCCCCCCATATAGCCAGAGCCCCCTTAGCATTGTCCCCCCATAGTAGCCAGAGCCCCCCTGTAGCCAGTGTCCCCCCCATAGTAGCTCCAGAGCCCCCCTTAGCATGTCCCCCCCATATATCCAGAGGCCCCCCCTAGCCAGTGTCCCCCCATAGTAGCGAGCCCCACCTTAGCCAGTGTCCCCCCCATAGTAGCTCCGAGCCCCCCTTCAGCCAGTGTCCCCCCATAAGTAGCCAGAGGCCCCCCTTGACCAGTGCCCCCCCATATAGCCAAGCCCCCCTTATCCATTGTCCCCCCCCATAGTAGCCGGAGCCCCCCTTAGCATGAGTCCCCCCCATAGCATCCAGGGCCCCCCTTAGCCAGTGTCCCCCCCCATAGAAGCCAGGCCCCCCTTAGCCAGTGTCCCCCTATAGTAGCCAGAGCCCCCCTTTTAGGTAGTTTACAAAAAAAATAAAAACAAAAAAAAAAAACGCTAATCAATCACTTACCTTGCTCCCCCGCCGGACTCCCGCTCCAGGACAGTCCCAGACCGCTCGTGCGGCCGCCGGCTCGTACTGCCGCCTGCATAGCGGCCGTGGTGAAGTGACCGTCACCGCGCGCCTACGTCAGCAGTAGGGGCCGCGCCCGGACAGGCTAAAGGCCTAATGCCGTTCAGCCTGCCGGGAGATCACCTGAGCGCCACGCTAGTTCGCTGCGCTACACACTCCGAAATCCGCTGACACAACCGCGCAGCCCTGGTAGCCGGGGACATTAGTCCCCAACTCCCGGGCCGGTCTCTGAGCGCTCGGGACGCGGGTCCCGGGCGTTCAGTGACCGGATTGCGCGGACGGCCCCTGGACGACGGCACTGCCTCCAGCCCGCAGCGGCTCGGGGCCCAACCGGGGGATATCCCCGGTCCCCCGGCGGCCCAGTCCGAGCCATCTGGTGAATCAAAATGTAGAAATCTATGACCAAGCACCGGTCTAAAAGGATACAGAAAGACATGACCAGCTCCAGTACGGAGTTCAGGTAGGTGTGACAGTGACGAAGAATCTGTAGGATGTCGCCCACCTGCGGGATCTTCTCGGAGAGCCCAGAACGCCGTGGAGGGGGAGGACCATTGAATGCTAAATAAAGCTGGCCAGGGTGGGAGGACAACCTTTTGAATGTTCAGGTCTTGAAAGAAAAGACGGGATATCATCTGGGGAACGTATTGAGAAAGATTTTATCGCCATTGCGACGATAAGAGCGAAGGGGAAATCCCCAGCAGTATGAATGTTCCGTCCTTAAGCACCTGTAATAAGGTTTCAGCGCAGCTCTTTGGTGACAAGGTGTGTCTGACAGATCCTGTAGCAGCAACCAAAGGGCGCATCTCATAGTAGATCCTCTTTTTCGTCGAGCTCTTCTTAGAATGTCCCCTATTTGAGTTGGTAGAAGTGGTTCTACAAATGATTCCTCTGTGGCGTGTTCGGGTCCAAGCCTGGGGGGGCGCAACGCCCTACTGAGCTCTGTCCCCATTTCGATATAAGTTGTTAGGGTGGACGTCCCAGAAGATCATTGAAAATTGATGGTCAGCGCTGGTTGTGATACCAGCCCAGAATAATTCAGGCATCCCTCGAATTCTGAGTTGTATACAACGACCTTCTAATTTCTAGGTCATCTAGCTTTGTTGAAGCTGAAGATCCTGAGCGGATGAAGACCCGTTGTCGATTGCAGGCTTATAGAAAAAATGTTTGTAGATGATTCTTGCGCTTTGTCGAGGGTAGTTACTTTAGAGTTAAGATCCGTCAAGTCCCCGCGGAACACTGCAAATTCCCGTTTGCATTCATCAAGCATCTGGCGGGCTATGTGGGTGAACTCATTTATGGATGGTATTGATGCCATTAGTTGGCGCAGGTCGGCCAGGGTGGCTGGTCTGTCTTCCCCACCATGCAGTGGAGCGGCCAGAAGAGGAGGTCTCAGGGTAGGACAGAAGGTCCGTGGGAGACTGAACACAGTCATTCGGCGATCTTGATGAAACATGAGTGGACAATTGGACATTGGTGGACGAGGTCCATGCCCGAGCAGGAGCATGAGATATAGGAGAAGAGGCACACAAACCCCGAGGATCAAAGGAGGGTGCCGTCTGGTCATCCCAAGACGAACCGGTTGACCACTGCGGTGAGGGTTGAATCGACGGAGATGCAGCTGCATGCCACGAGGCCGTGTGGGTCAAAGCATGAGACTGAGCTTGTGCGGATTTGGGAAACGCATGCTTTGGCGAATGCGGGTAGATCAGATCAGCAGAGTTGGTAGATGGCTGTGTGCCAGTATTGGGCTGCGCCACTGGAGAGAGAAGGCCCGGAACCTGTGGAAGATCTCAGTCCGAGGAGAAAGGGCTTCTGACAGGTGAGAGGCAGACAAGAACTCTGCCTGCATGAGTACTACAGGGGGGGCTCCTGTGCCTGGGTGGGCTGCTGCCAGACCTGGGGAGGAGGGGGTTAACAATGTGCTGGTCAGGTTTTGAGGGCGATATGGAGTCCCTGCAGATGCAGCAGGTGATGGCAGGGCAGTCCATATCTATGAGTAGGGTGGCATCCCCAGTCCCCTGCCCTGTACCTGCATCCGGAAGTCTTCCTGAGGCACCTCGTGCAGCTTGTGCCTGCTGAACCGGGCTGGTTGCCGGGGATGAGGTGGAGGAGCATCCTCCGACATTAGAGAGCTGGCGTCCCTTTGCAGGAAGGAGCTACTGTGCAGCCTTATCTGCGTCCTGCTGCCATGCCGAGGCCGGGAGAGAAGGGCCGGAGGCGCCAGCACCGCCCGCACCTGCTGGGCGATTACGACCCTCTCCACCGCTTTCCGGGAAGGACCTGAGGCAGGAGGATGGATGCGGGTCCTGCGGAGCGCCGGGTGATTTCTTCCGTTCAAGCGCCGGGTCCCGACTTGCAGGAGGAGAGCGCACTGCGGCGCGCTGATGCTCCGGACACGTGGCACCGCCGCCATGTTGGAGAGGGCTGCACGCTGGTCCTGGCCGGGAGTTTCCGTGCGGGTGAGTAAAATAAGCCCCGATATCCGCCTGAGGTGAGGAGGGGGGAACCGGAGCCTTGGTGCCCTTCTTCTTAGATGCTTTTCCCATGCTTGGGAGCGCAGGCAGGCCTCAGATAGAGAGATGCTTAGCGGAGCCCGAGTGAGATGCGACTTCACGCTGCCATGTCCAAGC
Organism: Phyllomedusa bahiana; assembly: GCA_025379985.1. Taxonomy (NCBI): domain Eukaryota; kingdom Metazoa; phylum Chordata; class Amphibia; order Anura; family Hylidae; genus Phyllomedusa; species Phyllomedusa bahiana. The sequence continues at coordinate 1,651 of JAODAL010043427.1, read as the reverse complement.
CACGCCCCCTCCTATGTAACTGTTTGAATACCCCATGCGATTTACCTCCCTGAAAGCTTGGGTTATTTATCAGGGAACGGTGGGGAGAACATGTAGGTGATAGACCCTTGAGCTGCTTAATCTTATTCCAGGCCCACCATATCGGCATGGTCAAGGTATTCGTTCAGGTTTCAGCGGGAATGCTGACAAATGGTAAGTGTAGGAAATCTATTAACTCTATCTCTGGTAAAAACAGACTATCCAGAGAGCTGTAAGTGAACACCTCAGTCCCCTGCATCCAGTCAGTCATGTAGCGTCCTAGGGTGGCCAAATTGTAAAAGCGGATATTTGTAGCCCCAAGCCTCCGCTCAATTTTGGTAGTTGCAATATATGGAGGGGAATACGCGCACGCTTACCTTCCCATATAAATACGTGGTACAAATTAGAAACCATTTTTTCCTCTCTTGGTTTCAAATATAGCGGTAGCAGATATAGCAGGCGCGGAAAATCCACCATCTTAAGGAGATTAACTCTCCCCATGAAGGTCAGAGGGATATGTTCCCATTTCTTTAGAGTCAGTTGTAGACATGTATTTGTTTATCTTTGTCACATAAAGTTTGTCAGGATTTCTGGTGAGCTGGATGCCTAGGTACCCCAGGGAGGAAACACACCACCGAATTGGATGTTTCAGAGCCCATAACGGCCTTGCAGGGCCTCGTGGAAGCAAGCTCTTGCTTTTTTCTATGTTGATTTCGAACCCCGACAGCCCCCCTTTATCCTGTATTTCTGCCAAGACATTGGCCAGCGTCTGTCTAGGGTTGGAGATCATAAAAAGCAAGTCATCCGCATAAGCGGTTAACTTCAGTTCTTGGCCTGAGAGATTGATTTCTTGGAATTGCGGGGACTGTGAGAGGTGGTATAAAAGAGGGTCAAGGGAGAAATTTAATAAAATTGATGAGAGGGAGCAGCCCTGCTTTGTTCTCCTGTACAAATCGATAATCGGGGAAAGATGACCGTTAATTAGTAGGGACGTGGTACAATTAAGGTGCAGATACTCTAAGAACCGCCTAAAAACCGTCCCAAATCTTGCCAGGGTGGCGGTGAGGAACGGCCAAGACACTTTGTCGAAAGCTTTCTCTGCATCCAAGCTGAGAATCATCGAGACTGAGTTCGCTGGATCCTGAGCTGCCTGAATCGCCGCTGTCACCACCCTGGCATTTTTGGTGGAATGCTTGTCCCTCATGAATCCCGATTGGAATGGGTGAATTATCTTTGGGAGAAAACTTTGGATTCGGTTGGCCACTATTTTTGCCAGTAGCTTATAATCAAAATTTAAAAGCGATATTGGGTGATACGACATAAGCAAGGAAGGATCTTTATTTGGCTTTAGTAAAAGAGTGGTTCTAGAATCTAGGAACGAGTCTACCCCTTCGGTGTTTAAATAGATGTCATTATATAACTTTGTAAGGTATGGAGTGATTTTTGTTTTAAGAATTTTATAGTACTCGGCCGAGAGGCCATTCGCAGACGATAAGATTGCCGAGCGAACCTCTTCCTCTAAGATGGGCTGCTCCAACATGTCTCGCTGTTCACCTGTAATGCCCAGAAGCATTATGTCATCTAGAAACGAGGTGACCCTCCTGTCCCTTTTATATGGGTTTGCATTTTAAGT
>JAODAL010043426.1:0-33854 GCA_025379985.1 Phyllomedusa bahiana | reverse complement strand
GTAAAGTAATAAAACAGAAAAACTATATAAAATCTATATCATTGTAATTGTACCGAGCCCCATAGTAAAGTTATCACATCATTTACACTGCACGGCGAATGCTGTAAAATTGAAACTTAAAAACAATGACCGAACTGCGTTTTTCCCCCATTTTCATTGCCCAATGCTAAAAAAAAAACTATGGAACACCTGTGCATCCAAAATGCACAGTACACCCCTAGATGAGATCCCTGATGGGTGTTGAATCCAAAATGGGGCGACTTCTGGAAGGTTTCGCCTGTTCTGCTACTTTGGGGGCTTTGCAAATGCGACATGGCCCCACCAAAATCTGCGTTCCAAAAGCCAAATAGCGCTCCCTCCCTTATACGCCCTGCCATGCGCCCAAACAGCAGTTTACACCCACATGTAGGGTATTGCCGAACTTGGAAGAAATTGCTTAACAAAGTTTTGGGGTTCTTTTTTCCAGGATTCCTTGTATATATAAAACATTTTAAGCTAAAATTGCAGATTATTGAAAAAAATTTTTTTTTAATTTTCACAGCCTTATGCTAAAAAAAAATTGTGAATCACCTGTGGGGTCTATATACTCAATGCACCCCTGGATATATTCATTAAGGGGTGTAGTTTCCAATATGCGGTCTATTTAGGGGTGTTTATTAAGTTTTAGCACCTTAGGGTGTCCCCAAACCTGAAATGGCGCCTAAATAAAATCGTATTGAAAATGAGACCCCAGAGTATAGTAGGTGCTCCTTCTATTCTGGGGCTTATGGTTGAGCCAAATAATGCACTAGGGCCACATATGGGATATCTCTAAAAACGGCAGACCTGGGTGAATTGATATTAAGTTGCATTTACCTAGTCACATTTACCGTATTCCAGTGAATAATGGATAAATATTGAAAACCTCCACTTTGCTTTAATTTCTGTGAAATATCTGAAGGGTTATCAAACTTCCTAAATAGTGTTGTAAATACGTTAAGGGGTCTAGTTTCTCAGATGGCGTCACTTATGGGGGTATCTAACATGCAGGCCCCTCAAAGCCACGTCAGAACTGGAGTGGTCCCTAAAAAAATGTATATTGCAAATTTTCTTGAAAATGTGAGAAATTACTACTAAATTTCTAAGCCCTCTAATGTCGTAAAAAAAAAAAAAGACATTTAAAAAATTATGCCAACCTATAGTGGACATATGGTAGATGCTAGTTATAAACTATTTTGTGGTGAATAATTATCTGTCTTGCATGCAGAAATTTTGCAACTTTCAAAATCGCAAATTTTTCCAAATTTTCATGAAATTTTGATATTTTCACAAACAAACAAGGATTGTATGGATAAAAATTTCTTACTAACTTAAAGCACAATGTGTCACGAGAAAACAATCTCTGAATCACATGAATAGGTAAAAGTGTCAAAAAGTTATTCTCACATAAATTGACACATGTCAGATTTCAAAAATAGGGCTGTGTCAGGAAGGTCGAAACAGGCTGGGTCCTTAAGGGGTTAAGGCTCATGCTGTGGTGCAAGACAGGGATAGTGAATGGTCTGATTTTTTTTCTGTGGCTTTCATAACCTAAGTGTGTTGCCTAATATGTAGCCCGTATCCATTTGACTGTTGTGGATGTTAATTCCAGCTTCTCCAGCCCTGTTTGGGTGGAAGAATGAAGGTGTTGTTGCTCTCCCATAGACTTTAATGGTCATCGGCGATCATCTATCATCGACCATCGAATATCTTGTCGATGATGGTCGACTATCGACCATCGACCGATGTCGATGGCCAATGTAATCGCTCAACACTAGTTAAGTTAAAAGAGGCGTGGTTATTTGGACCAATGGGAGAGGGAGCGACGCTCCTATGGGTTTTCTAATGCAATCTGAAATAAAACTGTACATGGCCAAAATCAAATGATAAGACTACAGAAGTTGTCCCGATGTGTATATAAAATGAATAATAATATGGGGGTAAAGAAAAAAAAATATTACATTAATAAAATTATGTTTATTTCTTTATTTCCGTTGCACCCATACTACTGATCCTTGGATAACGAAAATAAAGAAATAACGATGATTTTATTGAATTAATATTTTTTTTTCGTTACCCACATAATATTATTCATTTTATATACACATCGTGTAGTCTTATAATTTGATTTCGGCCATGTACAGTTTCATTTCAGATTGCATTAGAAAACCCATAGGAGCGTCGCTCGCTCTCCCATTGGTCCAAATAACCACGCCTTTTTTAACTTAGCCAATCACAGAGCTCGCTCAGAATTTCTTTTCCCCATAGAACTCTATGAGAAAGTAGCTCGCGCTCTGATTGGCTAAGCTGGACGAGCCCCCGCCGCTTCAACCAATCAGCTCGTTTCTGCCTTTTTACTGTATTTTGAACTGCCCGCCTTTGAATATGATTGGTCAATTTTTCTCCATAGGTTATAATGGGCCACTGTCGCTCCTATTCTGATTGGCTGGTTTATGCCGACCAATGAGAAGCGCTTAAACAATTTAAATTACTGTATTTCCCGGCAATTCTCTCTATTGCAATTCCTTATGTAGCGCCGGTCTCGGCAACAAACGCGTTGTTAGGGATTTAACTGATTTATTTTTAAAGAAGGTTTCAGCGCTTTATCTGATATTTTACACTTAATAAAAATGATTTTTTTATTCAGACTCCATGCCGCACGGCGCTGAGCGCTGAGATTGCATTGCGCCGATCTCCACATAGACTACAATGGGAGAAGTAGCTCGCGCTCTGATTGGCTGGGATAGGCAAGCCACCGCTAGCTCAGCCAATCAGCTCTTTTCTGTATTTTTACTGTATTTTGAACTGTCCCGCCTTTGATTTTCATTGGTCCAAACTTCTCCATAGGATATAATGGGTCTTTGTCGCTCCTATTCTGATTGGTCAATACTCCTCCATAGGATATAATGGGTCTTTGTCGCTCCTATTCTGATTGGTCAATACTCCTCCATAGGATATAATGGGTCTTTGTCCCTCCTATTCTGATTGGTCAATTCTCCTCCATAGCTTACAATGGGTCTTTGTCGCTCCTATTCTGATTGGCTGGTTTATGCTGACCAATGACAATAGCTTACAGAATTCGAATTAACTGTATTTCCCGCAATTCCCCCCCCCCCCCCGGATTACCCAAATTGGGGGGGGTTAAAAACACCAACCCCAAAGAAAAAGAAGTGTGAAGTTAAAGTTGTATAGAAGTAAAAGGAGTATAAAGAGTTGTAGGGTGGGTTTTGTTTTAGGTTTTTTTGTTGTTTATGATATTTTTAGTGGTGTTGTTTATAGTATTTATATATGTGTTTTGTTTATAATACCATGCCGCACCGTGCTAGAGAAGCCGAGATTGCATTCGCACATCTCAATTCCATAGACTACAATGGGAGAAGTAGCTCGCGCTCTGATTGGCTGCGATACGCTAAGCCACCGCTAGCTCAGGCCAATCAGCTCTTTTCTGCCTTTTTTTTTTACTGTATTTTGAACTGTCCCACCACCTTTTACTTTTGATTGTTGAAACTTCTCACCATATGCTATAATCGGGTCCCTGTCGCTCCTATTTTGATTGGCTGAGGATAGACAAGACCCCCGCCTAGCTCAGCCAATCAGCTCTTTTGCTGCATTTTACGTGGATTTTGAACTGTCCCGCCTTTGATTCTGATTGGACAAATAGCTCATCATCTATTCCATAGGTTTAATGGTTCTCTGTCGCTCCTTTTCTGTTGGCCGGTTCTGCCGACCTAATGAGATAATATAGCTTTCAGAATTGAATTACTGTTTTTCCCGGCAAGTTCCAATACTCGAATTCTTGATCTTGCGCCGTTCTAGATTTTTGGAAAGTGATTTTTTTTTTTGTTTTTTTTTTGAGGTTGTGCTCTTTTCTGAGAATGTTTTCCGCCTTTATAAAAGGCGATTTTTTTGGATCATACTCCATGCTGCACTGAGCTGAAGCGCTGAGATTTATGTTGCGATCTTCTATGTTTCATCTCATGTTTCCGTTCTTGCTTTCACTTCGCCGCCTGCCGAGCATTTAGAACAAATAAACTAGGTCTGCTTGTCGGAGCTGCAGAGGCGCGTGCATTGTGCCGCGCTTTGGGGGGGGGCCCGAGACGCGATCGTACGATGCTCGGGTTTTCGAGCGCCGCCGTGGGTGGGCGCCCGCCCTCCGGAACGCCTATCAACACCGCACCCCTTGATCTGCCCCTTCGATGTCGGGGCCATCTGAAAGGTGGCGAACCGCTGCGTCCTAAACACTGCATTTTCCCTGCGTGCCGACAGGGGGATTCGGGCCTGGAGTGCGCAGTTACTCCAAAAAACAGGCGAAAAGCCCATTCATCACATGTCCGCCTTAAAAAACGATTATTAAAATATAATGCAAGGAATTTGATAAATATCAGACAGCAGTGTTCAAAACTTGTAATTAACAAATGGAAAAATCAATGCCTGTAAAAAAAACCAAAAAACACGGTCCAATTTCGCCACACTGCCAGGAAAATTGTCTCGCAGATTCACAGTAAAATCCACCAACTAAACATTAATCCTGAAATAGAGAACTCTCGAAACTAGCAGTAGTGTGCTGTTTCAAGATGCACAATAGGAGGCAGCTTGAAGAAAAATAGGCAGCATGGTCGAGTTGCAGAATAGAAAGCCATTACTTATTCGTCAAATGCCACAAAGTACCTTGTCTACAATATCCAAACAGCACAGAGACAAGTCGCTCAAAACTTCTGGAACAGTAATTTGCAGTGATGAGCCAAAATCGAACTTTTCATGGCCACAACATAACGTTACTTTTGAGAGAGTGATCAACAAGGCCTATTTGAAAATGTGTTACACCATTCTACAGTAAAGCACGGAGGTTGATCGCTGATCGTTTGTGGGATGTGTGAGCTACAAAGGAGCACAGGAAACTTGAGTCGAGAGTTGAAGGGAAAGATGAATGCAAGGGGTACGTTATAAAACAAAAACTTGAGGCAAATTGCACTCATCAGCCCGGAAGCTGGCACATGGACGTACATTGGAGTGTTCCAACATGAACAACGAATCCAAAAAGCAGAGAGGCCAAGTCGACCTGTCATTGACTACATCAGAACAAGTGAAGTTCTGGAATGGCCATCTCAGTCTCCCTGACCTCAATACATTGAACTACTCTGTGGAGATCTCAAGACCCACAGTTCAAGAAAGACAGCCCTAGACGAGAAAAAAAATATCATACCGAGAACATACAGGAACCGGTAGGCTTATTGCCAAGAAGAATCTGGAGCAGCTTTAGCATCAAAGAAAATAAAGAGCCATATCCACAACTAGCACAAAATACTTCAAGCATGTCATTGATGTTATAAGGGGGGCAATAACACGGGTATTAAGAACGTAGTGTATGTAACTTTTGATCAGGGTCATTAGAGTGTTTTTTTGGCAGTCCTTTAATGAGTTTAAAAAATGAAAGCCGAGTAGTTTGACAATAAATGGTTGTCACCCAACACATAACCATGGTGGAAAAAAAATTTTTGTGTTATCATTCATTCGTCTGAAAAAAGCCAAGAAAGCAAAAATTACTGCAGTGGTATGTAAACTGTTTGAGCACAACTGTAAAATCTAATAAAACGCAATCAGAACAAAATCATATAAACGACAAAGTGGATACCAATTAAAATTCAGTTCGATTCAGCCAAATAAATACTATACATATCTTTGGTAAAACGGAAAAATAAAAAGTAATGGCTTTCATAAGACATGCGATGCATAAATATTATCTTAACAACAATAAAAACACTTTTTTTTAAAGCACTTGCTGTAGGCGGCCGGGATAGTGTAGTCCATCAGGACCACCGCAAGCGGTGGCAACAGACCGCCGCCAGGTGAGGCGGAGTCTAAGTAGGGATCCGCGGTATTTCACCAGAGCCCACCTCGCAAAGCGGGATTTGAATGCTGCGGACAAGGATTCTACCAGTTCCACTACCCCTAGACGCGGGCGGGCTTGGCGATTGGCGGCCGAGGTTGCAGTGCGAGGTACAGAATCGAGAGGCGTGAAACCGTAGTCGTGGTTGGGCAGGCAGGAAGCAGGGCACGTGCGCAAGATATCGGAGTCGAGAAAACGTAGCAAGAGTCTGGTACACGAGCAAGGCAAGAGACACTTAGGAACTCTGCTACTAAGTCTCGGGGCAACATAGATCCAGCAAGGAAGTCCGTGGACCTAACCAATATATAAGGGGCAAGAGCGCCTTGCAACCTGGCCAATTAGTCATGCGCTGGCCCTTTTAATTTACGAAGGAACGAGTGCGCGCATGCCCAAGCGGAAGCGGCCACGGCCGGGCAGTGGGGGTGGGGGTAGGAGGGGGGGGTGGTGGGGTTGGGGGGTTGGTCATGCGTACATGTAGCATACACGCTGTACGGTGAGAGTTTAGTACGAGAGCCAGCCCTAGCCAATCCTCCCAGCGGTCAGCAAGCGTGCTACCGCATACCCGGCAGGGACCTCCGAGAGGGCGCACGGTTGCGCGCTGCGCCGCGGCGGGCCGGAGCTGCGCCGCGACCTCGGTTACAACTTCAACATAAAAAAACTATAACAAAGTAGGTATGGTCAATAATTGTATTGACCCTCAGAAGTAACAACGAGCTTGTGCATAGTGACTGCACATATGATATACTGTTAAAAATAAAAATCCTAAACAACCAGAATGCAAAAGTTTTCTTCACCCTGACTCTAAAAAACAAGATTCAAAAGTGATTAAAAGCCTCATCCCCAAAAAATGATACGCACATAATAATGTCAACCTCGTTCCCAATAAAAAACAAGCTCCTACACATCTCCATACACAGAAAAAAGTTATTGCTCTCCGACTATGGTGTTGCAAAAACGTGTTTTCCTGCTTGAATAAAAATGTATTGTGTAAAAGCAGTAAAACATAAAAAATACACAAATTGGGTATCACTGTAATCATATTGACCTGCTGTCATTTTTACCGCATGTTGATTACTGTAAATAAAATAAAATACACTACCAGGATTGCTGTATTTTGTTCAAAATGCATCAAAAACCTTAATAAAAAGGGATCAAAGCTTCATATGAACCTCAAATAGTACCAATAAAAACGATCAACCTCATCTTGCAAAGAATCAAGCCACTACACAGCACCGATATATAGAAAAAAAAATTAGGCTTACCCCATACAATATGCTGACAATAAAAATTAAGTTTTTTATAAAATGCAATTCCATTGTGTAAAAGTACTAAAACTAAAAACCTATATACAATCTATATCAATATAAAGTTATTTGTACCGATACCAGACAAAGTAAAGATACATGGTCATTTATACCGCACCGACAAACTCTATAAAAATGAAGCCCAAAAAACAGATAGTCGAATATTGTGTTTTCCGGTCCCTTTTCATGGCTTAAATACTAACAAAGTTATGGAGACATCTGTGCGTGTAAAATGCACAATACTCAACTAGATGAGATCCCGAGTGGTGTTGAAAAAATAGGTGACTTCTGGAAGATTTCACCTGTTCTGGTACTTAGCGGGCTTTGGCAGAATGCACATTGCACCACACCAAAATCTGTGTCCAAAGAGACAAATATCGCTCCTTCCCTTTGTAACGCCCTGCATGCTCCCAAACAGCAGTTTACCACCATATATAAGGTATTGGTGAATTTAAATTATTGCGGTAACAAAAGTTTTGTGTTGTGGGCATTTTTCTAGGACTCCGTGTAAAAAGGAAACATTTTCAGATAAATCTGCAATTGTTAGAAAAAAAATTTAATTTTCCCAGCCTAATGCTAAAAAAAATTGTGGAAACACCTGTGGCGGTCCATAATACTCACTGCATCGCTGGATATATTCCTTAAGGGATGTAGATTCCAATAGGGGGTCCTTTTAAGGAGTGTTTATTAAGTTTAGCACTCAGGTGTCTGGTAAACCTGTAATGGCGCTCTAAAGAAAATTGTAATGAAAATAGAGACCCAAAAGTCCAGTAAACTGTCTCCTCCTATTCTAACGACTTTTGGTTGAGCCAAAGTAATGCACTATGGTCATATATGGGATATCTCTAAATAGTGGCAAATCCGGGGAATTGTGATATTTAGTTTGCATTTCCCTGGTCGGCTATCACCGTGTTCCCAGTGAATAAATAGCTAAAAATGTGTGTAATAAACTTCCAAAAAGCTGTTTTGAATACTTTAGGAGGTGGTATGTTTTCAGTCATTTATTATGGGGGATCTAATAATAAAAGTCCCCCTCAAAGCCATGTTATAACTGACTGTTTCCTAAAAAAATGTAAACTCCAAATTTTCCTTGAAAAAGTGAAAAATATACTACTAATTATCTAAGCCCCAATATCGTAAAAAAAGACTTGTAAAAAATTATGCCAACCTACAATAGACATTCTAGTTCTAACTATTTTGAGTGGAATTACTGTCTTACACGTGAAATTTTTGAAGTTTGAAATGGCAAATTTCCACATTTTTCACATATTATTGATATTTTTCACAAATAAATGAGTTTTTGGAACAAAATTTCTTATTAACTTAAAACACAATGTGTCACAAGAAAACAGTCTCTGAATCACATGGATAGGTAAAAGTTTAAAAAATTTATTTTCACATAAAGTGTCACATGCAGATTTATAAAATGGGGTTCTGTCAGGAAGGTCAAAACTAGCTATGTCCTTAAGGGATTAAATAAACACTCTCTGGAAACATCCCTTGTAGCGATGGGCGAATTTTTCAATAATTCAGTTCGCCAGATTCACAGAATTTTCTACAAAAAATCGTTTAGACCCGAATTTATTTGCGATGAATCGCGTTAAAAAACAGCTATTTCCTGGCTGCGGCGAGCCTGTAGGGTGTTGTAGAACATTGTGCCATGCTCAAATATGCAGAGTGAGCATGGTTTGGTCTTGATTATACAATGCTGTGGTTTTAGTATGACACGCAGATGACAGCCGCCGGCTCTTATAATCGCTACACACTTCACTTCTCTGGTCAAAACTGACCAATAACGAAGTGGGAATGACAACCTGACAAGTAATGCAGCGTCAGCTGAAAAGAACCGAGCTGAGGGCCAAGATCCTACTTTAAGCGGTCAAAGAACGCACTTCCTTCCTTTAGCCAGTCCATCAGATAATACACAGATTATGACAGAACCTGTTTCTTGTAAAACGCTGATACATGTAGAGCCCCCGCCCCCCCCCCCCCGCGAAATAGTGAAGGGGGTCTCTGCAAGTAAATTTTGCGTTGGACATCACTGATCAGTTTTGTTGCCCTGCCTTTTAGCCGTCAGTGTCCACGTTAATCGTCTCAATAATCCATCAGTATAGCTAAAGCAAAAACAAACAGGAGTTGATTCCAAAACAGAGATGACCATAAATGGGATATTTGCATGTCTTCTGTTTACTGTATCCAATCATGGCTTTTGGCTACACCTAATCATCAGACAATCCGATGCAAACAAGGACCATGTCATACGGGCTTGATGCTTCAATCGGTTGTGTTTGTCCTTTTCATTCCTTCTGACAGATTAAAAGAAGGGGAAAACCAAACATGGTGGCAACGTCATAGAGTGCTGGAGTGTGGAAACAGGATTAGGGTGGTCAAATGAGAGAGTGGTCAGTTGGCAGCAGCCTGATTTAGCCACAGAGTGGCACAATGACAGTGTTGAGGTGGTAGAAACATCAGTAGGCCACAGAGTGGCAAATGATAGATTGAGGAGGTGGCAGCAACATCAGTAGGCCACAGAGTCACGCAATGACAGATTGTGGAGGTGGCAGCAAAATGAGTAGGCTTCAGAGTGGAAAATGACAGATTGAGGAGCTGACAGCAACATCAGTAGGCCACAGAGTGGCAAATGACAGATTGAGGAGCTGGCAGCAACATCAGTAGGCCACAGAGTGGCAAATGACAGATTGAGGAGGTGGCTACAACATCAGTAGGCCACATTGTGGCAAATGACAGAATGAGGAGGTGGCAGCAATATCAGTAGGCCACAGAGTGGCAAATAACAGATTGAAGGGGCAGCAACATCAGTATGCCCGCAGAGTGGCAAATGACAGATTGAGGAGTGTGGCAGGCAACATCAGTAGGCACAGAGTGGCATTCCGACAACAAATGATAGATTGAGGAGGTGGCAGCAACATCAGTAGGCCACGGAGTGGCAAATGACAGATCTAGGAGCTGGCAGCAACATCAGTAGGCCACAAAGTGGCAAATCACAGGATGTGGAGGAGGCGGCAGCATGAAAAGTCTACATAATGGCCTACTTAAGAGTGGGGAGGTGGGTGGCAATACCAGTCCCTGGTAAAGATGGTGTTAGGCAGATGGAGCAGCTGGCAGCAGATGTGTGGCATCGGCATCAGGTGGGTGGCAGCATCAGAATAGTAGCTGAGGCAGGTAGCCAGAAGAATCTAAACTCATTTCTCACAGTTTTGGTGAGGCGTCATGGCTGATTTAATCTGATGCATAAGGCATTGGTGTGTGGAAATCCTAGCCGAACCACGCCTGATTCATCTTGATAAAGGTGAGTCTCTCCAGATCTCGGGTGGACAAGCAAGTTCTCCTTGGGGTAACTATGGCCCCCGCCGCACTGAACACCCACTCTGATGCGACACAAATGGCCGGGCAGGACAGCATCTTCAGTGCAAACTCGGCAAGTAGCGGATCCACAAATCCCAGTTTGCTGCCCAGTGTCCAGTGGATCTTCTACGTAGGGGGGTTGGCATAGTAACTTCCAAGTAGGCCAACAACCTGCTGTTTTTCAGGTCTACTCCAGATCCTGCTGCGTGCTGGTGTGTACTTCTCCTCACTAGGCGGGTGAAGGAAGCTGCTCATCAACAACTCCAGACTTAGACAGCTGCTGATGGAGTTGGTACTGCTCCTACATCCCCATCCCCGCACAGCAGCCGAAGCAGTGGTAAGTGAGTGATGAGGGAACTCCCCCTTGTCGGCACCCTGCCAAGGATGGACGATGGCGCAGATAGGCAGCAGCCAACTGACTACCTAGCATTTATTTATAGTACTTGAGTTTGTCCTCCCTCTCAACAGGTGAAAAAAAGGCTCCCATTTTGGACCAGTAGCGAGGGTCCAAGAGGGTGGAGAGCCAGAAGTCATCTCTCTGCCTGATGGGTGACTATTCGGACTGTCACATCATAGCCAGGTAAACAGCATGCAGAGCGGCCATCTTCCAAGTGACGATCTGAGGGAACCCTCTGCTCCATCTCCACTGTAATACGCCCACGGTGTGTCTGGGTCATCTATCTCTCATCTTCCAATCTCCTCAACCTCCTCTGCTGCTCCTGCTCCTCCTCTCCTGTCACCTGAGTAGAAAAACCACTCATTTCGCCAAACATTGCAATGTCCTCCTCCTCCAGTTCAGCCCCCACTGGACTCATGTGGCTGTGAGATGTTGTTGCCACGTCTCCAGTCCCCTGACTAGACAGATTTTGCAGCATCTGTACTCAAGGACAGTGAAGGCAGTGGAAGTTTACTGACGTTATTCATCCCCATATGTCCTGAGCGATTGACAAATATCGTGGCCTCCTCATAGGTCATGATGCAAATGCATGTGTCACGCCATGGAGCTGTCCACTGGCTGTCATCAAAATTTACACAGTGGGAGTCCCCTGTCCGCTTGGATCATCAAGAAATCATTAATGGCCTTTCTCTGGGTGGAAACATCGCATATCAGCCTATGTTGGGGGAGGCCGTTCTGCCTCTGCAGCTCAAGGAGGGTGTGCTTTGCTCTGTAGGAATAGATGAAGTTGCGGTGCACATGATTCCAGGCCATTTTAGATGTCTTGCAGAGGTGGAAGACTTGAGAAAAACCGTTTTGACAATCACAAAGATTTGGGGTGTTCTGAGGATGTCACACCACATTCATAGAATTAGACACATTTATAAACATATGATGCCAAACCTAGGTGGAGAACATTTAGAGCAGCCAGAGCAGGTTAAAGGTTGTCTGTCTGAGCCAGTCTTGTCGTATTGGCACTACAATGTGCCTGTATGTATGAACTGCAGAAGAACAGGTTTATATATTCCGGCGCATTCTACACAGTCTTAAAGCTATTTAGAACTCGCCTGTCTGTGCCAGGATTCATACATGTTGCCTTTTAAGTCTATGGGATCTGTTTTCAGTCATTTTTTCAGCAGTCTCAGAAAGCGAAAAACACTGAAAAAACAACTGAAAAGGTGTGCAGTGAAAACAAAGCCTTAGGAATTGTGAACTGTTGTTTTAGGCTATGTACATATTTTCAGAGTTTTTTGTTTTCTAAAACGGCTGAAAAAACTACTGAAAACAGATCCCATAGACCTTAATAGTAAAAACGTTCTGTAGTCTCCACAAAACTTTTTTTTTTGCTCCTTTTTGCTGCTGGTTGTTTTTTGAAACATGTTGAAAAAAACGACAGCTCAGGGCAGAAAATTTACTGTTGGAGTCTATGTAAAGTGCCGGACAACATGTGACTTCCTTTATGAGCTATGCACTGCTGATGTCAAAAGTAGGAATTGGTCATTTATATATTTCATTACATAAGTTGTTGATTTAATATTTAAAATAATTATTTTGTTGTTCTGCCAAACCTCTTTATATAACCCTAGTAATTACATTGGCCTATTTAAGCCATGCAATTTAGTTTCATATTCCTTTCAGCTGGTACAGCACATTTTTCAGTGGACTATCTGAGTTTGTGAACAGCATTTCAAATGTCACTAATTCTCTTTAGCAATATGTTATTTATTATATTTAACAAAAAATTACAAAGAAGTGTGGAATTGATAGGTTAGTGGTTACCATATCCCTAACAAAGTGCAAACTTATAACCAACAACTGCCAGGTTGTACCTGTCTTAACTTAGTGGTATTGTAGAACATTGTTTAGCTGTATTATTTTAAAGCTGTTTTCTCGCTACAAAGATCATATCTGTAATGATGGAGACCGTTATAGATGTTACCATGCAAACGCAACTCAATAGTAATTCCGCTGATTCTGTCATTTGTAAACAGGGCTGTGGAGTCGGTAAGCCAAAGCTTTGACTCCAACTCCGACTCCTCAATTTCCCTGACTCCGACTCCTGACTCCGACTACCACTCCCTCATACATGGCACATGTTTAAGTGATAAACTTTACTGTAGTAAAATGGAACAGGGCTTTTTATCACCCTTATGATACAGATTATCAAATCGATTTAGGTAGAACTTACACTGACAAGCAAAATGGTTACAATGTTTTGAACTTTTAATTTTCAGGCTCCCTGTCTTACCAACCACTACAGCTTTGAAAAAGAGATTACCATCATTTTATAGACAATCATCTTAGCTATCTTATACATAAATTTGACTTTCAAGTATTTGGCATCTGCTGAGTTCTTCAGATTCTTGTCATTTAACTGTATTGTTACTGTTTTGTTCCTAAAAATCAAAATGTAAATTTTTATTATTTTGTTAGTAATTGATAAATCCACCTTTGGCTTTCAACACTGCCTGGATCCTTCTGGGCATGCTTTGGATCAGATTCAAGCATGTCTTGACCAAAATCTGATTCCAGGTCTCTTCTACACGTTCTCAATATTGGTGCATGCTGGATGGATGCGAATACAGCTTTTCCTTCAACTCTACCCACAAATGTTGGATTGGGCTGAGGTCATTCCTTCTCCAACCTTAATGTATGCACCAGGTCGCTGTCCTGCTGGAACGCTAGGTCATCCTTTTCATACCCATAGTACTCGGGTGTATGAAGTAATTCATTGTTGTAGGAATACTCACAAATAGTCTCAGCATTGAGATCAACATCGATCCTGTCAAGTATCCCAACATCTTTTGCCTTGAAACACCCCCATATAATCAGGCTACTTCCCCCGAACCTGACAGTTATTCCAGTTTCTCAATCAGTTAGCCCCCTTTTCCTTGATTCTTCCAAACCTATTTGCACCCATCAGAGCCCGGTGTATTGACTTTGATCTCATCGCTCCAATCAGCCCATTTCCAATCTTCAATTTTTCATACTTTTTTGTAAACTCTTTGTCGACGCTTCTTGAAGTAGAGGCTTCTTCTTTTTCACCTTTTTTCAGGCTATCATTCCAGATCTGTGTAATGCGTGTTGCCCGGTGCTTACATGGACATCTGTGATCTCATTCTTATGAAGCCTACGAGCTGCCTCCATGTCTGTTGCATTGGAACTGATAGACCTTGTGATGAGCTGACTTGTCAACTCTGATATTTTGCCTGGACATCCATCTCTTGAATTTGAATGGATGAATGGACTTAATTTTATATTCTTCCAGCTGTCATGGCCTCACATGATGCAGTTTAGCAATTTTCTTGGCCGAGATACTGCTATAGTTTCATAGTTTGTAAGGCTAAAAAAAGACAAGTCGTCCATCTAGTTCAGCCTGTTGTGCTAAGGTGTTGATATCCAGCAGGAAGGCAAAAAAACCCCAATGAGGTAGAAGCCATTGACCATCATTTTAGGGAAAAAATTCCTTCCTGACGGTCCAAATCTGGCGAATCAGAAAAATCCCGAGGATCAATGAGGTTTGGATGCCTCTGCTTCTCTGTTCGTTGGGAAATCTTCTTCATCGACTGCTCGAACCGAGTGACCTTTCTCTTCGGAATGCAGCTAAAAACGACCACAGAGCTATTAGGGAATTGTGAGAACAGGTTGGCAATTTATGTAGGTAACAAGAAGAAAAAGATGTCCACCAACAGGAGCAAAACAGTAACAATGCAGTTAAATGATAAGAATCTGCAGAACTAAGTACTATAGTTGCAGGTCAATGTTATATATGAGATAGCCAAGATGATTGTCTATAAAATGATGGTAGTCTCACTTTGAAGGGTGTAGTAGATGTGAGATATGTAGCCTAGAAAGTTGTGAAAGTTCAAAACATTGGTAGCCCCTTTTGATTCTTGAGTAAGATATGTCTTTATTGGATATTATATGGCTTTAGAACACAAAAAACAATAAATTGGAAATATGAAAAACGTTACAGTAAGTTGGGAAAAAACATTTTTCAACAAAAAGTCCTGAATAACATTTGTGGAGTCTATTAATTTGTTCTGAGAAACAGTATTGCCTCCATTCATGATCCTTCATAGGATGACCTCAAAGTCTGATCTCATTATTTCAGGTCTAGAGAATGGCCTCTCTACACTAACTTGGGTTGGTGGCAAAGAGGTGAACACATGGGCAACATCTCTATCAATCTCAGGGTATAAATGAATTGCTTCATGCACAGTCAGGTCTGATGAACAATTAAACTCTTCTATTTCTTTGAAAGCAAGTGAAACATTTTCTTGAAATCTGGTCAATCTGTTTGCTATGGGAGTGGAATCCCAATTCACCTTGCTCTTGGCACTGCATTGAACTAACTGTATCAATTTATTATATATTTTGGGAGTCAGTTGGTCCATTTTATAACAACTCCAACTCCGACTCCTGCAAAATGGGCATCCGACAGTCCGACTCCACAGCCCTGTTTGTAAATATATCCTATATGTGCGCTCTTTGACTCAACCACAAGCCTCCGATTAAGAGGAACAACTACTGGATTTTTTGGTCTCATTTTCATTAGGATATTTTTTAGGCACCATATCAGGGTTGTGAACACCCTAAAGTGCTAAAACTTAATAAGCACTCCTAAAAAGACCTAATTCTGGAAACTTACAACCCGATTAAGGAGATTGGTCCAGGGAGCGATCATTGAGATATTGAACCCCACAGGTGTTTCAAACATTTTTTTAGCATTAGGCTGTGGAAATGAAAAATTTACTTTTTTCCCAACAATCATGCAGTTTTAGCTGAAAATGTTTCATTTTCACAAGGTATCTTGGAAAAAAGCATCCTAAAATCTGCTATGCATTTTCTTCCAAGTTTAGCAATACCCTGTATGTGGTTGTAAACTACTGTTTGGGTGCATGACAGGGCATACAACGGAGGGAGCATTATTTGGCTTTGGGAACTGACAGATTTTGTGGTGCCCATGTGGCATTTGCGAAATACCCCAAAGAACAGTGTACCTTTCAACTTTTAGGAGACTGCAAAGAGTTACGACATTATGCCGATGCCCTCTACTGACGCCACATTCCATCCCACACTTCGTGCCAGTCCGAGATTTTCGCCAGCTGTCGCTTCTTCCCTTACTACTATCTGTAACAACTCTCTCATCTCCACTGGATCTTTCATCTTCCTTCAAACACGCCAGTCATAACCCCTTTGCTATAAAAGCCTCTCTGGACCCTCCTGTTGGCTGAAAACTACCGACCTGTCTCTAACCTGCCCTTCATCTCTAAAACTCCTGGAACGCATTGTCTTAACTCTCGCCTAGATCCGCTATCTCCTCTGCTAACTCTCTTCTGACGGCCCGCCCCTTTGACCACACAAAAAAAAAAAAAAAGAATCCAGGTATCCCGCCCCCCCCCCCCCCCCCCCCCACCTCCGCACGACCTACACTCCAGCACGGAAACTGCCTATTAAATGTCTCAAATGTCCTCCTAACAGACAAAATCTCAGTTAAACTACTCATTGTTGCCTTTCTCTTGGATCTCTCTGCAAGCATTTGACACGTGTGGATCACCAACTTCTCCTCAGCATGCTCGCAAGGGGTGGGGGGGTTTTGTTCCATTGGACCTTCAGACACCGCTCTCGTCAGGCTTGTTCTCGTCCTAGCCTCTCCTGACCGCGGTCCTTCAGTGTTTCATTTTCTGTTTCGAGCCTCCTCTTCCTCTTTCCTCTTGCTGTTGAGCGTTCCTCAGTGATCAGTATTCTAGGTCCACTCCTCTATTCAATTTACACAGCACCCATTGTAAAAACACCATCAGTAGATTTTGGCTTCCAGTACCAACTCTATGCGGATCGACACCCAATTATAACACCTCCTCGACGTGACATCACTCCAGGGCCTTGACTACAAAACAACCAGTGACTGTTCTGTCCGCTGTCTCTGACATCATGTCCTCCTCTCCCATCTGAAACTAAAGCCTCACTAAGACTGAAACTTCTTGTCTTTCCTCCATCTGACTTACCAACCCCCTGCCCTGTCTATTTCTGTTGTCTGTATTGGTACCAACGCATTTCGTCCTAGCAGCAGGCCCGCTGTCTAGGGGTTTTAATTTGATTCTGATCTGACCTTCTCTTCCCCATATATTCCAATCCCTTTGCCCGCTCCTTCACCTGAACCCAAGAATATCACCAAAATCCGTCTCATCTTCTCACTGTGGAAACGACTTCAAACTCTCATTACGCTCATATTCTTTCTCGTCTTGACTACTGCAACTCCTTGCTTATCGTTCCGATCCTCTCTGCAAACTCTCTCCCTCTCCAAACTGTCCCAGAATGCAAGCAGCCAGGCTTAGTCTTTCTCTCCAGCCGGGCTGATACTGATTGGCCTCACTAACCCTGAGTCAGTCACACTGGCACTGGTTGCCCCATCCAGTACAGGATACAGTAAAACTCAGCACTCTCCACTCTCATAAAGTCTCTCACACAGCGCGCTGCCTCCCTACATCTTCGCCCTAGTTCTCTGTCTACCGCCCGTAGCCCGTGCGCTCCGCTCTGCTGATGATACAGACTTACATTCCTCATCATCCGAACTCTCCGCATGCCCGGCTCTACAAGATTTCACACGTGGCGGGACACATATTCCTTGAATATGCTACCAACGCGGGGCGATCCAGGCACATTCACAACCCTCACAGTTTTTAAGAGGGCCCTGAAAATGACATCTTCTCGGTATCTGTGGCCTACCAAGATCCCTAAATGCGTAGTCACACACATCTGTCACTCCGTGCGACTTGGGCACTCACTAGGCACTTATCTGTATATAGATGTACAGTCTGGGTGGCAGGTTCATGAACCATTTTTTCATGTAAAGCCGTCCCCTATTTATGAAACATGGCGAACCATTGTAAAACTGGCACTGCTCTTCACGTATGTTTTCCACCCGATAGCACCCTAATAGATTGTAAGCCTCTCACGATGCAGGGCCCTCCACACTTGTGTTCGTCATTTTAAGATAACTATTTAATGTGTAATGACTGTATTTTTACCCTTGAATTTGTAAAGGTGCAGCGGAATATGTTGGCTCTATAGAAATAAAGATTATTATTATTATTATTATGTGTCCTGGGTCCCCAGGACAATCCTATGACTGCCCTGTACCTCCCACAGGAGGCCAGGTAATACGAAACTGCAAATACAAAAATATGTTAACCTTTTTTTTTTTAATCTTTTTTTAGGTGATTAGCATTTGCAGTGGGGGAAGGGCAGTGTGTGTGTTTCATTTTGTGTGTGCATGTGTTTTTTTTAACAGTTTAGTTCTCTTTAATACATTTTCATGTTGCTGCTACCGCAATGGTCTCTTATTTTTTTTATCAGTATCGGTTTCGGGGGGGGGGGGGGGGGGGTGGGGGGGGGGGCACAGTTTTGTGTGTACACTGCCGATAACATCCTCTATGACATTTCTCCTTGTACCCTTTCCCAGAGAGGCCTATGGCGCAACAAAAACATCACGCGTAATATGGCAAAAATACCTTTAACACAATAGATATAGAACCAGCAAAATCGTTAAAACGTATCAAACTTTAATAATTCCAGTTAAGAATAAGAAAGTGAGACATTAGTCCTTGTACTTATACAGAGTGTCGCATATTTCATGCGAATTGTGATGAAAAAGATATACTCAGTGATTTTAGTTGCGGCATATGATGCCGTTCGGAGCTCAGTCAATGCGCCGCTTCATCCTGGCAGTAGAGCAATGGGAACGCGACATCCGGAGCCGACAGGTGAACTTGCGGGGACGTTTCGGGGATAGCTCCTCCCCTTCCTCAAGCGCAAAGCCCACAGGCACTGGTCACTCTCAAATAGACAGATTAAAACCAATAGACAAATAGGCCATGATAACAAGCCGACCAATCCGTAGTGTTTACAGGAAGACCCTCGAGATTGAGATTCTCATTAAGCCCCTTTGGAGTTAATGCTCCAAGGTTTACTATCCAGAACGCTCGCTCTCAGGTAGTTTTTGTAGTTATTTGCGTAAGGTCTCTCACAATACCCTTTTCAAGTATACACACCGGCAACTCTGAAAGTCCATGACCCATTGTGTGCAGAAGTGAGCGTGCTACTGATGTTTCAACTGAATGTTTTTTTTATTCTCGTCATTAATTGTTTGTGCATCATAAACTTGTTGCATTTGCTTTTTAAACATTCTTTTTAAACAGTCTGACGGCTAGGGCAGTGAAGGTTAGACTTAACGAACACCGTTCCGCTATTCCGAGAAGTTTAATAAAGCAAAAATGCAACAAGTTTATGATGCACAAACAATTAAATGACAGAATAAAAAAAAACATTCGTTGAATACATCAGTAGCACGCCACTTTGCAACGAAGTTGGTCCATGGACTTGTCAGATATGCGGTGGGTGTATACTTGAAAAGAGTTTAATAGTGAGGACCTTACGCAAAGTAACAACTAAACTCAAGAGGACGCGACAGCTTTCTGGATATGTAACCGTTTGGAAGACATTAACTCCAAAGGGCTTAATTGAAGATCTCAATCTGAGGGTCTTCCTGTAAACATAGGAATTGTCGCTTGTTATCTGGCTATTTGTCTATTGGTTTTAATCTCTGTCTATTAAGAGTGACCAGTGGCCTGTGGCTATCGCTAGGAAGGGAGGAGCATCCCCGAACGTCTGCAAGTTCACCTGTCCGGCGTCGCAGTCGGCGTTCCCATGCTCTCCTGCAGATGAGCGGCGCCCATTGACTGAGCCCGAACGGGCATTCTATGCCGCAACAAAAATACTGAGTATATCTTTTTCAATACTTTCCCCCAGAAAAATATTGGGGAAAACCTCCCCAAAAACATTCCCCCCTTTTGTTATGTTATAAAATTTTTGAATATAACGGACCCCACTTAAAATTTGGTTAACCCCCCCCCCCCCCCCACCCCCCCCCCCACTTCCCCCCCACCCCCCCCCCCCCACCCGATTTTTTGTTCCCCCCACTTTTTTTAACTTGAATTATATAAAGTTTGATACGTTTCACTATATTTGCTGGTTCTATATCTATTTTGGCCAGTGTATTGGTGCGGATAGGGGTGCCGTAGTATCGGAACCGAAAGCTATATATAACGTCATTGTGAAGAAAAAGAAGGGCTAGTTGTATATTAGAGAAAATTACCTATCAACCCCTTAAGGTCCAGGACTATTTGGCCCTAAAGGGGATTTCTCACTACAAAAATTATCTGTCAACATGAAGAGAAAGTTTTTCTAAATACATTGGTCAATAGATTTTGTTTTAGTCAACAGATAACAGGCATTTTATGTGCTTTTGAGTGCACACAGGTTTCTATGGTAACCTGCATACCATAACATAACTCTCTTATCTCATTAGCTTAGAGAGCAGAGCATACAGGGTCAGACTGGCCCTCTGGGGAATCGGTGAAACCCCTGATGGGCCCCGAGCTCCATCGGCGGCAGGTCCAGATGGCACATTGGTGTGCAGGCCCAGACCCACCACATCTTCTCAATGGTGGAACTGAGACCCAACAGTTACCAGCTCTCTGCACCGCACACTTTTGTGAGCCTCCGGAAAAAGAATGACTCATCGAAGGAAAGAACGACTCATCAGTAGTGATGAGCGATTACATTGACTATCGTCATCGGGTCGATAGTCGATATCGGCAATTATGCAAGACGATATCCCCGATCAGTCGATAGTAGATTATCGCCGATGACCATTAAAGTCTATGGAGTTGTAACAACACCTTCAATTATTACACCCAAACAGCTGAGAAGCTGAATTAACATCCACACAGTCAAAGGATACACTGCTACATCTTAGGCAACACACTTAGGTTATAAAAAGCCACAGAAAAAAAGTCACACACCATTCACTATCCCTGTCTTGCACACAGCCTGACCTTCAACCGTGCATGAACCCACAAATTAAAAATGCCAAGTACGGCAGTATGATTTTGAACCATCA
This sequence comes from Phyllomedusa bahiana, assembly GCA_025379985.1. Taxonomy (NCBI): domain Eukaryota; kingdom Metazoa; phylum Chordata; class Amphibia; order Anura; family Hylidae; genus Phyllomedusa; species Phyllomedusa bahiana. The sequence goes on along the minus strand of JAODAL010043426.1, from coordinate 12,879 downwards.
TTTACTTGAACTGGACATTGACTAGCCCTGTCCTGAAACGCAAGGCATGACCCTTAGGGGCATGATCACGCACTACGGCTTATAATTGGGGCCGTATTTGTCCGGTCCGTAATGTACGCGCCGAAGTGCGCCAATTACGGCCGAAAACGGCCCATTCAATACGGTCAATACACCATTCTCATAAGAGAACTATGGATTACTTCTCTCTCTCCCGTCCCGCCTCCCCCGCCCAGCGAAGTCCGCCGGAGGGGAGAAAATTGACCATGTCACTTATCTACGGCGTAATACGCGCTGCTAGCAGTGATGTCTATGGGCCGGCGAAGTGCCGGCCCCCGCTCACAATTCCCATCCGCTCATAAATCCCCCCGCCCCCGCCCCAGTCCACCAACGGACAATAATTGCGGTCGTAATTTACGCCCTGCAAATACACCGTGGGAACATAGCCTTAAACCTATCTGAACCCCCAGATTAAAAAGTGCCTGAAAAGTAGTCTTGAACCACCCATTTTAGTTGAACTGGACATTGACCTATGGCCTGGTCCTGGGACCGCAGTATGACCTATAATCTCTGTCTATGACCCAGGAGATAAAAAGTTGCCGAAAAAGGAGTCTTTCAACCACTTTTAGTTGGACTGGACATTGACTATACCTGTTTCTGTAGTCCACAGTATGACCATTAAACCTAGTCTGACCAACATATTAAAAAGGTGGCTGGGGAAGAAGGAGTCTTGAACAAACCATTTTAGTTGAACTGGACATAGACTATCCCTGTCCCTGGGCCACAGCGATGAGGCCCCAACCTGCATGAACCCCAGATTAAAAAGTGCCCGGAAAAAGGAGGTCCATTCAACCCATTTTTAGTTTCACTGGACCATTCACGATATAACCTGTCCTGGGCATACAGCATGAGCCTCAAACCTGTCCTGACCCACAATAAAAAGTGCAAAGAAAAAGGAGTTCTTTGAACCACCATTTTAGTTGAACTGGGACATAGACTAAGCCCCAAACCTGCATGACCCCCAAGATTTAAAAAAGTGCCGGAAATCAGAGTTGCTTTTGAACCACCATTTAGTTGATACTGGACATTGACTATGACCGTCCGCTTTCCTCAGCAGAACCCCCTAAACCTGTTTGAACCACAGATCAAAAAGTGGCACTATGCTATTTTGGTACAGTGACTGGTTCATTTAGTATATTTTGGTAACTGTACATTTGTTTACAGGAATTTATTTAGGGAAGTTTGATTTATAGGTTTTACATTAGTATCCATTTTGCTTTTTTTTCAATGTGATAACAACAACATTCACCTCCTTCCCTGCAGGTATTTTTAAACGGTAGATGTGTTAACTCGTCGCACACCCATAAGTAATAAAAATAGTCCTAATCATACCCCAAAACACTTCTTGGTTGAGAAGACAAGTGCCCTCCTGGCTTCGAGTGTGATTCAGAGCCAATCAATTCAATGGTTTCATTTCCTCCAAATCCCTTTCTTCAGCGATTAGGCGTCAGACTCCCCTGTGATCAACTGAATGCGACCCCATAGTGACTCACCCCAGAAAATTTTAACCTCAAAATTGCATTTTGTTCAGACCCTTGGAGCCCGTTTTTGACACTACTTATCCTCACAGAAATCAACCTTTTTCAAAATCTGATTTTTAGAGAAATTTGAAGGCTCCTCCTGATTGCCCTAACGGTGAGGAGCCATGCTGTCCCCGTCAGCCATCTGTTAACTACATAGGTCCCGCTGCCTCAGGGCCAGACTTATCAGTGGTATGTGCGTTGAGAGCCCAGGCTAGGCGTCTGTCCATCTATTAACATCAGGTTCAGCTGCCAAGGGCCGGAGTTACAGTGGGTTGCGGTAGAGAGCCCATGCTGGCATCCGTCATCTATTAACACTCGGAAAAATGCCCTATGATGCCGCAACTAAAAACAGTCTGTGCGAAGCAGGGAGAGCGGAAGCGGAATTGTGAGGTAACGAACCTCCAGTCCTTCCTCAGTACACATTCAAGACCAGGGTAGACGCTTGCCCACTCTCCGTATAGTGCGGACCAATTGAGCTTCACTTGGAAATACTGTGGGTTAAGGCTCCTGTTCCACCCCAGGTGCCCATTTTCCTTGCATTCATTCTCATTTTTACTCAACATGCTGGAGGAAATTGGTCTCTGTTCTTTGTTCTCTGTCCGTGCTCACATACTCCAGTGTCCCTCTGAATAACCTACATCTGGTCAAGTCCTTTCTGTACCTCCCTTGTACAATTCAGAGGAAATTTTTTTACCACTATTTTGTACATGCAAGTTTATTAGTAGTTATTCTATAAAACACATTTTAAAATATGGAATGGAATCCAACGCATGTCTTTGTTTTCTACTTTTTTAATTGTATTAACAACTGGGTTGTCTCAATACAGGATTGATAGCTATGTTAAAAGATCTTGCAAAAAACAAGTCATTTTGCAATAATGTGTCCATTAACAGGTTCCTACCCTATTCCCTTTTTTTAACAGCATCCATCCACCCTTGAGCCACTCTGACAAATGTGAAGAACAAATGTTCTGTTAGAAACCACATTCTTTTATAATATGACCTGTAGTATAGCTGCATGTGCCACAAAATGCCCCAAAAATTCAAAACATGACCCTTGAGCACTTTTGACAAGATGTGAAGAACAAATGTCTGTTGAGAAACCACATTTTTTTATAACAGACTGTAGTATAGCTGCTTTTCACAAGCAAAATGCCCCCAAAAATTCAAAACATGACCCATGAGCCACTTTTGACAATTGTGAAGAACAAATGTCGTTAGAAACATCATTTTTATATAGGACCTGTAGTATAGCTGCATTCACAGCAAGAATGCCCCAAAAATTCAAAACATGACCCATGAGCAACCCGACTTTTGACAATTGTGAAGAACAAATGTCTGTTATAGAAACCACATTTTTATAATAGGACCTGTATTATATCTGCATTTCTACAGCAAAATGCCGCCAAAAAATTCAAACAATCGACACCTTAGCCACTCTTGACAATTGTTAAGAAACAAATGTCTGTTAGAAACCATACAGCATTTTTTATGAATAGGGACATGTAGAATAACTGCATTCACAGCTAAATGCCCCAAAAATTCAAAGCATGACCGCTTGACCACTTTGACATTGTGAAGAACAAATGGTCTGTTAGAAACAAACATTTTTTATAATAGGACCTGTAGTATTGCTGTCATTTTCAAAGCAGCATGACCCAAAAAATTATAAAAAATGAATTCTCAGCACAACTGTTAAAAATTGTAGAGGGAAAATGCCAGTTAAAAGCCACAGTTTCAGGTTCCAAGGACCATGATTATAGCTGTATCTCACAGCACATAACGCCCAAAAAATAATAAATAAGACTACTTAGCACTGTTAAAAATTGTGATGAGAAATGCCACAGAAGCCACATTTTCTGTTCCAAATGCCATGATTATAGCTGTACTCACAGCACAACATGACCTCAAAAACATTTGACAATGCGAAAACTTCTAAGATAAAGTGAGTAAACTGAGAAACGTTGTTTTGTTCATGAAACTTGCTGTCTTTTACAGTCTCCTCACCACAGCAAAACCCAGCAAAATGAACTGTTGGGCAACTGAATAATAAAACTTGGCAGTAGTGATAAATGATCTTTTTAAAAAAAAGTTTTCAAGAGGACCATTTCTGTTTGAAGAGGCAATGTGAAAGTAGACTCGGCAACTAATCGTTGACTCCTCGCAGGCAATTGTGCCATCAACTTTCATCAGAGATCCATCACCTGATTCCATCTTGATGAAAGTCAAACGATCCCACATTATCTGTGGAAAGCGCCGGATGGGTTTTTCTGTAATGATCTCCTCCACTGTATCTGAAGTCCGCGTCCTCAAGATGATGACGCAGGCTGGTGGGACAGCGACGACCATCTCTGATGGCGTGGCGAGTGAGCTCAGGCCATTCGTCCATTTTGGATACCAGAAGTTATCTGGGTCCAGGAACCATCATCACAAAAACATCGAGTTGAGACTTCAGATAGTCGTGCAGCCATGATCTTAAGCTGGTCACTTTGTGTTTGGATGTGTGTCCCCCTCATGGCATGGCGTTGGTCGAGGTGGTAAAATAAAGATTGCCCAGAGGTCACCCAAAGGCTTCTGCCAGCCATGCCTTCGATGCAGCTGCGCTGCTAGTCGTGGTGTCGGCTACTTGGCACTATCTACTGCTGTCACGTCGCTGATGTTTGTTCCACCGTGACCCCCCCCCATTGAGGAACGTGAAGCAGACGCAACAGATGTCTCTGTCTACCAGTTGAATCAATCAGCAAGGTCTCCATTTCTGCATTTTTACTCTCCTATTTGGGTGGGTGAGTAAGGAAAGTGCTGAGTTTGTGTTGTTGTACCGGGTGGATGCCAGAGGGTGGCCATCCCAGGTAACTGTTGTTCATTTTGATGCCTTAATGCGAGGATCATGTTTGGAACGGAATATGGAGGCATCCCCCCCCAAGGCACCGTCATGGGAGAGAGGGAGCCTGATTTCCCAAGCCTCTGGGTCGAGGGCAACAAGCAAACTGATCGTCCTCATCTTCCTCCTCCCCCTCATATTCGGCTACAGGCCAACCTCTTTCCAAGGCAGAGGACGTCGGTAACTATCGGTGTCTAGGATGTACATCCTCCTCCTCCTCCCGCTTCCTCCGGCACAGCTTCAACACAGTCCTTGTTGACTTTCCTGAGATAAGCCGCCACCCTGAGAGCTGATTGGCGCCAGCCGTTGCACTAGCCCTGGAACCGCGCGAACGCACTGCCTCATGAATACCGAGTGAAATTGTGAAACTGGTCGGGCCTTGTGGATTCGAACCGGGAGATGAAAGGCTCCGGTGTCCGCTGCTCCCTCCTCCAATCGCTGCGGGACCCTTTGTTTTTTCATATAGTCCCAACGACTCGTTTCCAAACTAAGATCACCACAATGCTCATGCTGACAAGGGCATTGTCGCACTGACCATTGGTGCTTCTTCAAATCTGGCAAGGATGGTGCAGAGCTCTTTCACCTGCCTCCACTCCTCCGGTGGCTCAACACCCCGAGGGTCCGGCACCGCTGCTTGTCAGGGCGCCATGTGTCCTTCGTACTGCGTAATGGCATTGCGTCTGCGCCGACAATCGCTGGAGGCATGTGGAGGGTGGAATTCCAGCGTGTTGCCATGTCGAAGCAATGATACGGTTGACGGTGGAGGCCGAGCTGACGCTGCACACGCAGCCAGGCAGACAAGCAAGGGTGCGGAACGGCGAAGTGCGAACTCAGACCTCGAGCTTCCTCAGCAGGCAGTCCAGACCCCGGGTAGCCTCTTTAGAAATTTTCGGACAACAAGGTTCATAGACGTGTGCCAGGCAAAGGATGTTGCCCCAGCCTAACATCTTAGGAAGGGCGGTCAACAGATTTTCGCCGCTGGTTATCGGCACACACACCTTGCCTGGCACAAGGTTTTGTCACCCAGCCGAGGGCCGCTCGGTCGTCGTTGCGGGAGAGCCGTCCACAGCTCCTGACCTGTGTGTGTAACGTTGTCGGCGAAGACCGATTAATTTCAATCACGTCCTGGTTTTCTATGGTTTCTCTGGCGCACGTTATGCCCACCAGAGGACTTGGGGGAAAGAGCCCTGGGGGGGCACCATCCCTGGCGGTTTTGAAGAGCAAATCGTGCGCCGAGCTGAGAGCCACGTCACCCCCAGCAGACATCCACACCCACTCCACTCCAGTGAAAAGCTGTCACAGAGATAGCGGCCTTTGTCCGTGCTTGCTTTCCATATGTCCGGGTGGTGCAGATGACTTTGTTTTCCGGACACAGTATGCAGACACGGCGCTAGAAATTATAGATGACACGTGCTGCCAGGGCAAGGAACGGCTTTTCTTGCAAAGAAAGCCTGCTCGGCATCTGGTATTGGGGGGCAGGCAAGGCCCCATGACTGGCTGAACCCATCTGGAGTCCACCATTACGGAAAGCAACATTTCCAAGGAGGCAAAAGGCCAGGCAATGCCGACTATCAGGCTTTTGGCTTTAGGATGGTTTGGTTAAAGTGTTTTCTTCTGCTCCCAAAACTGGAAGAGCAGAAGGCTGGCTGCTAACTGGCCACTGTACGGCGTTCAGATCGTCAAATATGCTGGCGGGAGGAGAAGGGGTATGATTGTCTCTGGTGTGCTGGTGGTACTCGGGAGCGACGGCGGAGGCTGAAGCGAGGCTGAGTCCCTGATCATTGACTCTGAGAGACATGGGGGCAAGCTGGAGGAACGCTTGGTGGTGCGTTGATGGAGGCGGAGACAGAGGGTGTGACAGTAGTTGGGAATGCCCGGTGCGTCGGTCCTGGCCTTTTTTGGCCAAGTGGTTGTCCTTCCATTTCAAACTCATTCATTCGCTCATGTGACTAGACATTTTGGTGGTGTTAAACATTCTTGCCTCTAAGTACGCGTTTACGCAAATGCGGCATATGACATCGCTGGTGAATCAGAGGCTTGCTCAAAGAAGGCCCAGGCTTGAGAAGTCCTGGACCTTTTTGACAGGCGATAAGGCGAGGAGCAGGGGGTGGTCCGCTGACGCGTGGCTGGCGGAATCATATCGGCGGACCTTCATGCGACCGCTCTCTCGCCGTTTGAGGCGGACCAGTGTTGACCACCTAACCCATCGTCTCCACTCCCTCGTCCAGGATGAAGCCTCGCAAGAAAATTCTGCTGAAAAGACGCACGATGGAGTCGCCGGCATGACATCATCAATGCATCATCACACAGGTGACTTCGTCGTCCTGAACATTCTGCATCGCAGGTAGCTGCGGGCTACAAGCAAGAAGCACTGCAAGGCATTGGCCGACTGCCCGGCGATTTTTTGCCGATTGACCGCGGCTTCTTTTTCCTCGCTCTGAAGAAATCAGTAACAGGGCTGTCAGACAGACAAAATCATCCTCTTAATGCCTCTTGATCCTTTTAACATGCCTTCTGACCCCAACCGCATTTTGTCCACAAAGAGTCTTCAGAAAAAGATTATCCACAGTGGTGGTTACACGAGTTGACATTCTGGGCTGCTTCATGTGGACTGATGCTGATGACGACATTTGTGCGTGACCTCCGGGAGGACGAGGAGGTAAGAGTGCTGGATGGCAGGTTTGCATTAACCCACTAAGAACAGATTGGCGACAGCTGTTCTTTACTGAAATTCCAGCAAGGGCCCTGACCCAGTGATGACAGGGCCTGACGGTCCTGTCAACCGACGATCAGCTGGCCATGAGCGTGATTGGTCGCCAGCACTGGAAGGGAGCACCTTCTCGTCGTACCTCTATCCCAACATCCATGTCCTACCCCCTCTTTTCTCGTTTTTTACCACCTGAATTTCTCATCCATGTTCATAAAGATAAAAATGTTGAGAAGGTATGGAAGAGTTTGAAAGTCCTTATTAAAAGACGGCAAAACACAGCTATCTCAATCCCTCAAATCAAACAAAATTGCTGGAATTCAAAATTAAGGGCAAAGGTACCTCTATCAACAAAGCTTGACTGACCAAAAGTGGAAAAAACAACCTATATGAAAATGTATACGATAATATAAGGTATTTTTATCACCTATCAATACCCTGTGGTGAATACAAATTTGCTGTATTCAAATTTAACTGGCAAGGTGGCGTCTATGGTACAAAGCTGGCCCTGAAGCGCAAAGGGTGAAAAAAAACATGTATCTGAAATTGTATACGGATAATCAACACTATTTTTTTGCAAGCCCCTCCCCGTCTGCTCCTATATTACACAAGTGGTGACAACTAAATTGCTGGAATTCAAATTAACTGCAAGGCTGGCTCTATGAACAAAGCTGGCCCTGCGCCAAAGTGAAAAAAACACGTATCTAAATGCCATACGGATAATAAAAGTGTATTTTTTGGCACCGATCAATACGACCTGTGGTGACTACAAAATTGCTGAGACTTCAAATTTAAGTGGCAAGGTAACCAGTCTGCATCAACGAAAATTTGACTGACCATAAAAGTGAAAAAAAACACCTATCTGAAATGTATACAGATAATAAACGGTATTTTTTGGCACCTATCAATACACCTGAGGTGACACAAAATTGCTGTATTTAAATTTAACTGGCAAGTTGGCTCTATGACAAAGCTGGCCTGCACCAAAGTGAGAGAAAAACACGTAACTGAAATGTATACAGGATAATAAGAAGGTATTTTGGGGCACCTTATCAATACAACCTTTGGTGACTACAAAATTGCTGGGTATTTCAAATTTAATTGGCAAGGTGGCTCTAAGAACAAAGCTGGCCTGCCATCAAGTGAAAAAAAACATTATCGAAATGTATACGGATAATAAAAGGTTATTTTTGGCCACCTATCTAATACACCTGTGGTGACTACAAAATTTGCAGGATTTCAAATTTAACTGCAACGGGGCTCTATGAACACAAGCTGGCCGCCAAAGTGAAAAAAACACGTTTCTGAAATTGAATACGTGAAAATAAACGTTTACTTTAGTGGCACTATCAATACATCCGTGGGGTGACTAAAAAATTTGCTGAGATTCAAATTTAAGTGCAAGGTACCTCTATGAACCAAGCTGGCCTGGCGCCAGAAGTGAAATAAAACACGTATCTGAGAATGTTATACGGATAATAAAAGGTATTTTTTGCACCAATCAATTACACGCTGTGGGTGACTACAAATTGCTGGGATTAAAATTTAAGTGCAAGGTGGCTCTAAGTTGAATAGATGTGAGCTGGCCTTGCGCCAAAGTGAAAAAAACACGTATCTGAAATGTATAAACGGATAATAAAAGGTATTGTTTGGCACCTAATCAATACACGCTGTGGTGACTACAAAATTGCTTGATTCAAATTTTAAGTGCAGGTTACCTCTATCAACAAAGCTGACTGATCAAAAGTGAAAAAAACACCTAGTCTGAATGTATACGATAATAAACGGTATTTTTGGCACCTTATCAATACACGCTGTGGTGACTACCAAATTGCTGTATGTCAAAATTTAACTGCAAGTTGGCTCTATTGAACAAAGCTTGCCTCCCTTTGCGCCAAAGTGAAAAAAACACGTATCTGAAATGTATAAACGGATAATAAAAGGTATTTTTTGTCACCTATCAATACCCTGTGTTGACTACAAAATTGCTGGATTCAAATTTAAGTGTGCAAGGTACCTCCATTCAACAAAGCTGGCCTGCGCCAAAGTAAAAAAAAAACACGTATCTGAATGTAACGAGATAATAAAATGGTATTTTTGGCCCCTATTCAATACACCTGTGGTGCTACAAAATTGCTGTATTCCAAATTTAACCTGCAAGTTGGCTCTATCATAAAGCTGGCCTGCGCCAAGTGCAAAAAACACGTTTCTGAAATGTAATAACGTATAATAAACCGTATTTTTTGGCACCTATCATACACCTGTGGTGATCACAAAATTGCTGGATTCAATTTAACTGGCAAGGTGGGTCTCTATGAACAAAGCTGGCCTTCGCCAAAGAGGAAAAAGACACGTATCTGAAATTAATACGGATAATAAAAGGTATTTTTGGCGACCTAGTGAATACCACCTGTGGTGACTACTAAAATTGCTGGATGTCAAATTTAATGGCAAGGTACGCTCCAATCACCAAAGCTTCACTGACGCAAAAGTGAAAAAACACACTATTCTGAAATGTATACTGATAATAAAAGTGGAGTTTTGCACTAACCATAGACCTGCAGTTTATTAGAAAAGATCTTATTCCTAATATAGAGTTCATGCCTGCCCAACATCCAAGTAATATTTCAACAGAAAACTGTTAAATTAGTGTTGAGGCGAATTATGTTTGGCTATCGACATCGGCGATAGTCGATATTCGGCCACCATCGAAAAGGGTTTTTCGATAGTGAAGCAGTCGATTATGAGCGAAGACCATTAAAAGTCCCAATGGGGAGGCAACACACACCTTCGATTCTTACACCCAAACATGCTGGAGATGCTGAATTAACAGCCACAACAGGTTCAAATGGATACCTGCTACTTCTTAGGGCACAACACTTAGCTGATAAAAGCCACAGAAAAAAAGTCACCACACCATTCAACTATCCCTGTCTTGTACCACAGCATGACCCTTAAACCTGCATCACCCACAAATTAAAAAGTGCCAGAAGGCGTATTATTTGAACCATCATGTTACCTGAACTGGACATTGAATATCCCTGTCCTGGAACGCAGCATGAGCCCCAAACCTGCATGACCCCCACATTTAAAAAGTGCCGGAAAAAGGAGTCTTTCAACCACCATTTTAGTTTCACTGGACATTGACTATCCCTGTCCTGGGCCACAGCATGAGCCCCAAACCTGCATGACCCCAGATTAAAAAGTGCCGGAAAAAGGAGTTTTTCAACCACCATTTTAGTTTCACTGGACATTGACTATCCCTGTCCTGGGCCACAGCATGAGCCCCAAACCTCCATGACCCCAGATTAAAAAGTGCTGGAAAAAGTAGTCTTTCAACCACCATGTTAGTTTCACTGGACATTGACTAGAACTGTCCAGGACCGCAGAATGACCATTAAACCTGTCTGATGCCCAGATTAAAAAGTGCCGGGAAAAGGAGTCTTTGAACCACCATTTTATTTTCACTGGACACTAACTATATCTGTCCTGTACCGCAGAATGACCATTAAACCTGTCTGACCCACAGATTAAAAAGTGCCGGAAATAGGAGTCTTTCAACCACCATTTTAGTTGAACTGGACATTGACCAGAACTGTCTTGGGACCGCGTATGACCATTAAACCTGTATGTCCCACAGATTAAAAAGTTCCGGAAAAAAGGAGTCTTTCAACCACCATTTTAGTTGAACTGGACATATACTGTCCCTGTCCTGGTCCACAGTATGACCATTAAACATGTCTGACCCCCAGATTAAAAAGTGCCGGAAAAAGGAGTCTTTCAACCACCATTTTAGTTGAACTGGACATTGACTATACCTGTCCTGTGCCACAGCATGACCCAGGGCAGGAGTTACAGTGGGTGCGGTGAGAGCCCAGGTGGTGGTCTCGTCATCTATTAACATCGCAGGTTTAAAATGCCCTGATGACGCAGCAACGAAAACTGTGTGTGCTGAAGCAGAGTGCGGAAGCGGAAGTGTGAGATCTCCAGCCTTCCTCAGTACACAGTCAAGACCTGTGTAGCGCTTGCCCCTCCGTATGAGTTCGGACCAATTGAGCTTCACTTAGAAATACTGGTGTTTAACGCTCCTGTTCCACCCAGGTGCCCTTTTTCTTGGCATTCTTTTTCTCATTTTACTCAACGTGCTGGAGGAAATTGTCTCTGTACTTTGTTCCCTGTCCTGTGCTCCATACTCCATGTCCTCTGAATAACCTACATTGGTCAAGTTTTCCTGTACCCCCCTTGTACAATTCAGGGGAAATGTTTTTACCAGCTATTTTGTACATGCAAGTTTTTTTTTAGTTTTAAATTCTGAAAACACTTTTTTAAAATAGGATGGAACCCCACCATGCTTTGTTTCTCTTTTTTTAAATTGTTTAAATGGGTTGTCTCAATCAGGGATTGATAGCTTGTTAAAGATTTGCAAAAAAATTTATTTTGCAATATGTGTCCTTAAAAACAGGTCTACCTTTTCCCTGTTTCGGGACGCCCATCCCCCCTTGAGCCACTCTTGACAATTGTGAAGAAAAAAAAAAAAAGCCTTTTTAGAAAAACTTTTTTTAAAATGGGGGACCTTTTGTATAGTGCATTTCAAAAAAAAAAATCCCCCAAAAAAAATTCAAAGCGCCCCTTTACCCCCTTTTGGACAATTGTGAAGAAAAAGTCTGTTAGAAAAACAAATTTTTTTTATAATGGGACCTTTTAGTATAGCTGATTTCAAAGAAAATGCCCCCAAAAATTCAAAGCAGGGCCCATTGACCCATTTGGACAATTTGTGAAGAAAAATGTTTTTAGAAACAAATTTTTTTTTTAAAGGACTGTGTATTGCTGTTTTTAAAACAGCCGACCCCAAAAAAAATTATAAAAAAGACTTTTCAGCCACTGTTAAAAAATTTTGGGGAGAAATGCCACTTAGAAGCCACATTTTTTTTCCAAAGGACCCTGATTTTTGCTGTATTTAAATCATACCCCCCAAAAAATTTATAAATATTCCTTCTTGCCATTTAAAAATTGTGAGGGGGGAAATGCCACTTAAAAGCCACATTTTGTTCCAAAGGACCCTAATTATGCTGTATCTCACGCAACATGACCTCAAAACCATTGACAAAAGCGGGGAAATTTTAAAAAAATAATGAGTAATGGAATACGGTGTTGTCATGAAAAAATTGGGGTATTTTCAGCCCTACAGCAAAAAAAAGCAAATGAATGTTTTGGGAAAAAAGAATAAAAATTGCAGTAAGAAAAAATCATTTTAAAAAAAGTTTTTAAAGGGACCATTTTTGTTTGAAAAGGAAGGAAGGGGGACCGGGAATAATCTGTGACCTCGGCAATTTGGGGGGCCACAAAAACCATCAGAGATCCTGCCCGATTCATCTTGATGAAGCAAAAGATCCCCTTTTTGTGGAAAAGCGGAGCGTTTTTCGTAATGACTCCTCCCGCTGTGCTGAGGTCCGCTCGATATGAGCTGGCTGCTGGGCAGGAAAAAACCTCATGGCGTGGGCGGGGCCAGCTCGGGCCATTGTCCCTTTTGAATACCCAGAAGTCTATTGGGTCCGGAACACATAAAAAACATCGGAGTTGAACGAGATAGTCGTGCCCATGACTTAACTGATTCCTGGTGTTGGATGTGTGCCCCTGCATTGCATGCGTTGGGAGGTGGTAAACAAAGATTTCCAGGGTCACCCATTTAGGCTTTGCCCCTTGGCCCCGCTG
>JAODAL010043425.1:0-33855 GCA_025379985.1 Phyllomedusa bahiana | reverse complement strand
TAGAGACACCCCGCACCTTGAACAGATGGCTTCTTGTGCACTCTTCTGTTACACAACATTTTCACACCCCTCTTTTACACAGACTGCTCCTATGCCCCCCTCCCTTGCAGATATTTTTCCCATGCCCCTTCTCTCACACATATACTGCTATTCATACACCCTTCTGTTATATAGACTGCTTGACCCCTCTCTCACACAGACTACACCCCATACCCAACTCTCACAGACTACTCCCATGCCCTCCATTACTCTAATAGACTCTCCATGTCTCCTCAATTGCACACACTGCTCCCCATGCCCCTTCTCTAACATGTTGCTCCTCATGCCGTGCTTTCTCACATAGACTGCACTCTTCTCTTACACTGCTTTCTCCCCTCTGACACAGATTACTCCTAATGCTCCCTTTACTACAGACTGCTCCCCATGTCCCCCTCTCTCACGGGCTTCCCCCCATCACTCTCTCAGGCTCACCTTCATGCCCTCTCTATTACACAGAGTGCTCTCCATATATCTTTCCCTATTTCAGACTGTTCCCATTTTCTCCCATCTTTTTTTAATGCAGCCCTCTTCCTGATCATTAAAGGGGTGTTCCTATGAAGTAAAGTCCACTACATACATTGGCTCTCGGCTACCTGCAAGCAGACCATCCATGAGGAGAAAGGTGCTTGTGGCCGTCCTCCCCATTTACTTCTATGAGTGCACTCATTCCGTTATATACGGAACTTCCATAAAAGTAAATGAGGAGAATGGGTGTAAGCGCCTCCCTCCTCCTTCTCATGGTCAGTTGGCTGATAGCTAGCTGAGGAACGATGTGTGCAGTAGACTTTACTTCATGAGAACATCCCTTTAAGGCAGGAGCTTAGGTAGATTGAACTGGAACTGGAACTTTTCCTGAATTGAGATATTTTTTAATTAGGTCATATTGCAAATAAGATTTATCAGGTCACATTGTAGTTTCAACCTTTCTTGGCTCGTTCTATAACTCCCATACCATAAGAGGGGTAGGCACAAGCAAGACCATATCTACACTAAAATCTATTGAGAATGGCGAACCCACCAGTCGCCCAATCTGTTGATAAGTGATAGTCCCAGATGTAGGACCCACGGCCATGAAGCATTGGGTATAAGATACCCCTTTAATGGCAACCTCTAAAGGTCATGCTCAGCGGCTCTCTACTTGACTAATTGAGGGAGCTTCCTGTGAAACGTCATTACTAGTGTTGAGCGAACAGTAAAAAGTTCTAGTTCTATTAGAATCTCGAACTTTTGTGAGTTCGGTTCGAAGTTCTATTCGAACTCGAACTTCGAAACCTATTAAAGTCAATGGGACAAGATGTTCTGGTTAATTTTTATACCTATACAGGTGAGGAATTACCATCCATAACAGTAAACTGGATACATGGAACAACTTAGTGAAGAAAATTTGGCTCTAAGAGTGACAGAAAAAAAGTGAGAGGCTAAAATACTTTATTCCTTTCAATGGCTAACTGAAAAGATGTGGACAGCTTGCAAGCAGGGGCGTAGCTATAGGAGGTGCAGCGGTAGCAGCTGCTACGGGGCCCTGCATTCTGAGGGGGCCCAAAAACCCCTTTGACACATAGGTGATTTAGAAACGGTGTGTTATACAATTACTGAATCCCCAAAACTGAAAAAAAAAGAACTTTTAGGCACTGAGTGTGATTTAGAAAATCCAAGCACTCTGTATAATATATATATCCATGTATGTGAGAGTTAGGTGTTATGTGAGCCTGCAAATGTCACCAAATAACAGCTTCTGGGTGTGGGAAAGATGCAGCCAGCAATACCAAACTCCCTAACTATTGCTGTTATGGAGAGGAAAATGCTATCTAACTAAGAGCAATCTGTTACAGTGCAGAGAGTGAGCTGAAATGGCGTTCACAAGGCAATACAGTGAAATATATATAACATGGTCATGTGATTTTAGCAGCCAATGAGAGCCCTACACCTCAGCGATGATGTTTTTGACACTTCTCTGTGCTCTGCACTGATTGGATGGCCGCCAAAAGTGCAGAAAGGTGATTGGATGGCTGCCAAAGGTGCAGAAAGCCGCTGAAAACTAAGCTGAAAATGGCGTGTCGAACTAAAACTTTACTCGAACGAACTGTACGATGTTCGGTTCGAGTTCTAAAAATTCAAGAAGTTCTACTAGAACTTAACGTTTCTAGAACAGTTCGATTAACACTAGTCATTTCTTCCTCCCCCAAGCTTTTCTCTTCTATGGCATAAAGGTAGGAACCTTGATGTGATACCGACCTCTGAGCCTCCCACAACTACATCACTGATCATTAGTCTACCCTCATATGTTGTGTGTATTTACATAGGACTGCAGCTACGCTCCACTGTCTTATCCTAATGCTTATACAATGCACTCCTAATGAGCTAAATGACAAATTCGCCTCTGCTACATCTGCATGAGACTGAGGTGGCCGCTGGCTTAGGTTATGTCATGACTGAGAGGAATGAATTCATCTGTTAACAAAGCGACATAATCCGATGAGACAAAAATCAGTGAGATCGACCTTCTGACCACAGCAGCTTCACACGTGTAATGTCAGAAGTCATAGCCAAGCCCTCCAAGCAATGAGCTCGCATTGCTTGACGTCGGCAGCCCCTTCGCCTCCTCCAATCACGACCCCCTTGAACCATTTCTGGCCTTTAACATTTGCTTCAATATACATAACGAGCGCAGGCGATGGCAGCTCGCACTGGGGCACGCCGCCGCCGCAGCCGGGCCTGGAGAGGGCTGATATTTCGAGCAGCTTTAGAGCATGGCTGGCGTTCTGCGAATGGCACGAGGAGCTGCACAGCTGGAGGCCTTGATAAAACATCACAGAGCTCTAAGCTGACAGGGAGAGATAATTGACAGCTATTTATAATGCAGAGTAACGTGCGAAAATCAGGCGAAATTCCATCATTATTATGAACGCTATCTCCTCCTTCAATCCTCGCCCTATTAAACTACACAGGGATCATAAATCGCTCGGAGCGACTGCGGACAGATATACAGCAGCGTAAATCTCAGCTTTCCCTTCCCTACGGGATAATTTATATTTAAGGTATTGATGGACAGTTTCCATCGAATGTCCTGTAAATAATACTGGTTTGATCTGATGTTGCAGTAAACTGAAGCTGCAACATCAGCTGCTGTTAGCAAAGATGTTCTGCAGCAGCTGGGGTGTGGACTGTGCGGTAATATCCCCAGCTAGGGCTGAACCCTATGGTGGTAGGAAAAAGTAAGAGGGAAAGAGAGAGGGGAAGCAAGGGGGGAAGAAAAGAGAGAGGGGGTTAAAGGAGAAGGGGAGAGTGAGGAATGAAGTGTAGGGAAGTGAGGGAAGGGGAAAGGAGGGGAAAAGGAGAGGGAAGGGGCGGGAGGAAGATAGGAAAAGGGAGAGAAAAGTAGGGAAGGGTAGTGGGGGGCAGGAAAAGGAAAGAGAAAGGAAGGAAGGGGTGGAGAAGATAGGAAAGGAGGAGAGGAGAAGAGAGAAGTAGAAAGGGAAAGAAGAAATGTAAGGGAGAAGAAAGGAGAATAGATGGGAGGGGAAGAAAGGAGAGAAGGTTAAAGAAAAAGGAACAGAGGAGAAATGGAATAGATGGGATGTTAAGAGGGGAAAGAAGATGAGAGGAAAAGAGTGAAAAGAGTGGAGAGGTGAAGGGAAGAGAGGGGAGAGGTGAAGGGAAGAGAGGGGAGAGGTGAAGGGAAGAGAGGGGAGAGGTGAAGGGAAGAGAGGGGAGAGGTGAAGGGAAGAGTGGGGTTGAAAAGAAGTGGAGATATAGATGGAGATGAAAAGGAAGGAGAAGGAGAAGAAAAGAGAACAATAAGGAAGGAGAGAAAAGAATAGAAGGAATGACAAGAAAGGAGAGAAGGGAGGTGAGGAAAAAAGTAAGGAAAGAGGGGGAAAGGGAAGTTATAAGAGAGGGAGAAGGGCAGAGAGGGAAAGTAAGGGGTTAAAAAATAGGATGGCAAAGGAGAAGGGAAGAGAAAAGATTAAAAAGGAGACAAGGGGATAACAGAGAGTAGAAAAAGGAGAGGGAAAGGAACAGAAGGAAAAGGAAATTGAGCATTAAAAATAAGAGACGAGAGGGCAAGAGAAGTGATGAGAGTGGAGAAGAGAAGGGAAGAGAGGGGAGGTAAGATGTTGAGAACAGGACAGAATAGAATTGAAGAGATGAGAGTAAGAGAGAAGAGAGAAATAGATGTAAGGAAAAGGAAGGAGAAAGCTAAAAAATGAAGGGAAGGGGTTATATGTGAGATATGCATGGTGGATTATGGGATGCAGTCGGCTCCAGATACCTGTGATTACCTACCAGGACCTTATTGAGTCACTCACTTCTAGCTGCTGTCCGCGCTGCACACGTCCCTGGATATTAGCTGCTGGTCATAATAATGTGTATTTCCTTTGCAGATGCCATTGAAGGAGAATTGTTGTATTACATGCTGGCCATAGAAATGAATGATAAATCAGATCCACCAAAGTGAGAGCTACTGTTTGTTGAAGTTTTGATGTCCTAAACTGAGGAACCCCCTCTATGATATCCATGTACCCTTTATAGATGTCGCACAGTTGAAGGGTACACCATGAATAGTGCCATATCCCCCCCATCTCATTAACCTTGCAAAATATTACATTATTCTCCACAGCAATTAACTATATTATTTGAATATTTACAACAAATGTTATAGTTAATTGATATGGATAGTCTAAAGGTACCACAAAATAGAATATACCGGGATTCTGCAAAAAAAAAAAAAAAGTCTAAATGTGAAAAAGAAATGTACTTGTTCCATGTTTGGGTGGTTCTCATTTTTACAATATTCACTCAGTATAAATGAGGCATTACCTGTATGATTCCGGCAACACCAAATATGTCGAGTTTTTACCATGTTTTAGTAGTGTAAAAAAATAAATTTTCTATTTCTCAAATTTGCGACACTTTCTGCGACTAATAACTTTTTGTTCTTCCACCCATGGACCTGAGTGTTGGTGCTTTTTTGTCGGCTGAAGTTCAGTTTTTATTGGTACCATTTTCAGATACATGCGATTTTGTTATCACTTTTTATTCCCATTTTTATGGAACGTGAAATGAAAAAAAACCTCAATTTTCCGTGTGGATTTTTTTTCTTCTACAATGTTCATTTTTTGGGATAAATAATGCTATATTTTAATAGATTGGACTTTTCCGGATGTGGCGATACCAAATATGTGTACATCTTTTCTTTATTTTTTTTTATTTGTAACATGGGGGCGTCATGGTCATTATACCCTTATGTTGTATAAACAATGCAGAAAGGTGAACAAAGTTGGCAGTTTTACCACTGGGGCAGGAAGTTATAAGAACACATACCCTGTTTCCCCGAAAATAAGACAGTGTCTTATAATAATTTTTGCTCCTAAATACGCGCTAGGTCTTATTTTCAGGGGATGTCTTATTTTTCCATGAACAAGAACCCACATTTGTTCCATACTGTAGTCATGTCATTACAAACATCAGCATAACAGGGCGGCCATTAGTGGTGACTGCCAATTTCTATTAGATTTTTCTGTTGTCAGCCTGTTGAGCCCCTATGGTGACTGCTATTATGGTAGAGTAGAACTTCTCCAAAGCTCAGTATGTATATGCACTGCTTGGAGTACTCTGACTTCCATCAAGAATTTCTTGTGACTCTGTTTCCACGTACAACAACTTATGTTCCATTTACTGATCCCGGTATTTATGAATAAAAATCAATATTTATTCAAAGACAGTCAGGTCATCATGTTCTGGAGCATCATCATCACTCTCCAAACCCTGAATTTAATGGTGAATTTCGTGTGACTCCATTTGTTTTAGAAGCATTGGCCTCCAATCTCTCATGTCTATCAATAGCACGTTCCTTAAATGAGCACCTCTTATACAGGCAGCCTCTTACACAAGAAAAGACCTATCTAAATGATCTGCTTATGTTAAAGTGTAGCGTGAGGGGAACTTTAGCAATGTCTGCTGCTAGGTCTTATTTTCAAGGGAGGGCTTATATTTCTAAGCTTGAAAAAAAATTGCACTAGGTCTTATTTTCCGGAGATGTCTTATTTTCGGGGAAACAGGGTACTTGGCGATGATGGGAGGCTTCAAAAGGCTTCCAGCTGTCAGGTGAAGATGTTAGGTGTAGAATTATCTTTTGTTCTACTCCTATTCAATTGGTTGTCCCTGTCCAAATTGCGTTAAAAAGCTGGTCTCAGTTGAGAGCTTAAGAAATGCGCACCATACAGGTCTTTCTGGTATATACATCTGTTTTAGTTCCCCGAAGCCACAGCCCTACATACCTTTGGTATGTATTAAGAATCACATGATTATTCTATCATAATATGATTGGCTAATTGGCTGTTGCTGAGGCAGATTATAATTGTAACCTGCAGGATTTGCATTTGTGCAGTATAACTAGACGTATCACGTGTCCTTGTACTCTCTCTGTATCATCTAAAGAGGAATTTCTGAAGGGCTCGCTCTCTTGCAGCAAGCAGTGTGGAAAATGTCTGATGAACTCGTTAAGGATGGATGTAATAAAGAGTAGTATAAACACAATATCTGGTGAGCTTGTTAAGGATGTAATAATAAAACAGATTATAATGTTTTTCATTAAATCATCAACTTTACACAGCCAACATTACAACCAATCAGCAGCCTGTGATCTTGCCATGGGGGTACAGAGCAGAGTGAGAAATAGTGGCGCCATTATCGCTGATGCATCTAAGGAGTTAAGCAGAAGGACCACATTAGAAATGGCTCTACAGACATAGAAACTACATGGGCAATTTCCACAAAATCTGAAGCAGGTAGTCAAACTCCGCTAGTATTGTTTGTGATTCTTAGACCATTTTGTACAATCATTCTCCAAGCTCTTAGATCAATTCTTGACCCACGTTCTTGGTCGGCCCATACATATATTCTATATGTTTGCTCTATACTCATGCCCTCGTGTCCTTCTATCACTTAGGTTCCTACTCTCCACAATATTTTTTTCCTTTATCTCCTTTTTTGTGCTGTGTTGTTCATATTATCCTATTACATCTACATTTTGCTAATGGATGTTACTTATTTATATATTCATATACCAGTACATCTCATGCTTGACTATGTAAATCTCTTTTTTTGTCACTAGAGAGTATGTACAATGTATATAACAATTTTTTTTTTTATTGTCTTTCGATATTGTGGAGACAGTTTCCTATAACATGATGTACTTTGCTCTTTATGTACGCTGATACGAGTTATACCCTATATTTTATTGTCAATAAAGTTTATTTTAATAAATAATTATAAAATGTATTATTTAGATCTCCACTGTATCACCAGTTTGATGTACCATTCTAAGAGAGCTCTTACAAAACAAAAAGTCCGAGGCGTAACCTAATATAATGGGTCCCACTGCAAAATCTGCAGCAGGACCCGCACCTACCATGTGCCATATGTAATACTGATGTCTCCTTATGTGGTAGAGGGATCTTAACAGATTTGGATTTGCCTAGAGCGGAGTAGGGGAAACTCCCAGGGAATGGCAGACCTGGCAGATTCTATAGGCAGAAAACAAGAGACAAAGTGCAATAGTCATGTACAGTAACTGAGGGCCACAGGAACCAAGAATAAACTCCAATGGTTGGCTTCAGGAATAAACTCCTCTGGTGGCCACAAGAATCAGCTCCACTGGTGGGCCCCAAATTTCAACTCCACTGGTGGCCTCCAAGA
Organism: Phyllomedusa bahiana; assembly: GCA_025379985.1. Lineage (NCBI taxonomy): Eukaryota > Metazoa > Chordata > Amphibia > Anura > Hylidae > Phyllomedusa > Phyllomedusa bahiana. The sequence goes on along the minus strand of JAODAL010043425.1, from coordinate 26,115 downwards.
ATCAACTGCACTGGAGGGCCCCAAGAATCAAATCCACTGGTGGACCACAAGAATAAACACCACTGGTGGCACCAGGAATCAGCTCCACTGGTGGGCTCCAAGTAATAACTCCCCTGGTGGGCCCCAAGAATCAAATCCACTGGTGGGCCCCAAGAATCAATTCCACTGGTGGCCCCAGAATCAGCTCCACTGGTGGGCTCCAATACTTAACCCCACTGGTGGGCCACAAGAATCAACTCCACCAGTGAGCCCCAATAATTAACTCCACTGGTGGCCTCAAGAATCAACTCCCCTGGTGGCCCAAGGAATCAACTCCACTGGTGAACCCCAACAAGCAACTCCACTGGTGGGTCCCAGGAATCAACTCCACTTGTGGGCCCCAAGAATCCACTCCCCGGGTGGCCCCATAATCAGCTCCACTGTTGGGCCCAAGGAATCAGCTCCACTGGTGGGCCCCAATACTTAACTCTACTGGTGGGCCCCGAGAATCAACTCCACTGGTGAGCCCCAATAATGAACTTCACTGGTGGCCCCAAGAAGCAACTCAACTGGTGAGCCCCAACATCAACTCCACTGGTGGGTACCAAGAATCAGCTCCACTGGTGGGTCCCAATAATCAGCTCCACTGATGGGCCCCAGAATCTTCTCCACTGGTGGGCCTCAATACTTAACTCTACTATTTGGGCCCCAAGTATCAACTCCACTGCTGGGTCCCAATAATTAACCCCGTTGGTGGGCTCCAGACACCCTAGTTTGTAATTGGGACCTCAAGTCCCCTCAGGATCCAAGGCCCAATAGCATCTGTTACCTCTGCTCCCCCTATAGTAGCTATACCTCTGCAAAAAGTAATCAGAGGAAGAACACATAAATCCATGGAGGATGACATCATAGTGAGTTCTTCATTGAGGCCCGAAACAGATATTCACACACACAAATATAAATATAATTTTATTCTTTTTTTTTTTACTTATTTTAAGACAAATCATGGTTAAAACTAACGACAAGTGAAGGCAGAAAACCCTTCAAACCATCAATTTGAACATCTTTTAGCTAAAAATAATAAAATCAAATTACTGATAGCAGAACTATTGCAGCTTGATCAGGAACAGTGGGAGATTCAATCATCTTCAGTCTTACCGAATTTTGATCAACCTATAACGGCACAATGACAAATATTTATCACTGTTGCCTTATTCTCTGCTTCCCATTTTAATCTTAATGGCTCTGAATTGCTTTCATTATTCCGCGGCGTGAATGAATTTGCCTATTTTTTTACTCGGTGGAGAAGACGACACATACTGATCATCCAGCCTTTCAAATTTCAGGTCTCCAGAAGCCGCCTCTAAGCCCTTTCTTTCCCAGGCGGGGGTACGCGGGAGGTTAGATGTGGCCTCGTACAGATGACAGGGAGGGGAATATCTTAACCCCGGTGTGCACTGCAGAGCTTTCGTTGAATGTGGTTATACATATTTAACATTGCGGCGACCATGTGACACGTTCAATCACTCCCCAGATTTCTGCAAGAAAACTATTTTTACAGCTTAGAGCGGGTCAGAGGTGGCTGAGAAGCGATTTACATAAAAGGGTTTGTAGGTCTCCACTGAGGCACAAAGGTAGAGTCTGAAAGTCGGAGGTCGAGGGTCGTATCATGCAAGTCATCAGCAGCCGCATCCCTGGAATGTAAAGGACCTTCTCTCTCTATTTTACATGGAGAGACAGAGATGTTGCTGTCATCAATGTCTCCTTGAACCAAAATCCTCATCCGCTTCCACCTCCCGCACTTGAATGTTTCCATTTGTTGGATTACAATGTATAAAAAAAAAATTTCGAATGTAGCAAAGCTGTTTTTGTAAAAATTAAAGGATCTAAGGGGTAAAAAAACCAAAATTGTTAAAATTTTTGTTTAAAGAACAAAGGGTGACATCAAATGAAGCTTGGCCCCGGGCACCCCCCGTTTCCTAAATCGATTTTGGGGAAGGAGCCCGCCTTCCCCCCTTCCCCCACTCTTGAATGTTTCCATTTTTTTGGATTAAAATTTGGTATAAATAAAAAAAATTTGTGAATGTACTTGTTTGTCAAAAAAGGGGATTAAGGGGGTTAAACAACCAAATTGTTAAAAATTTTTTCCCAAAAACCAAAACTTTAATAAATAGACAAAAAGGGGCTTTCCTTTCCTTGGGGGTTCAAATTATTTTTAAAAAATAAAAAAAAAGGGTTGCACCGGGGGAAAACAAATCAAAAACATCCCCTTTGCTGTGAAAGTGCTTTCTCTAAAATTTTATTTCAAAAAAATGGTGGTTTTTTAAAACCTTTTTTGCAAAGGGAGTAGATTAAAAAGGCATCACATGTAGCTGGCGGGTGAGGGCCCTATTGGCACCCCCTTATTTTGGGGCCACTAAAACCCCCGTTTTCAGGAATTTTCTGAAAAAGGGGTAATTTTTGGGAATAGGCGCCATCTTGGTTTAAACACGACGATTTTATAAAAGTTTCTCCCGGCACCCCATTTTGTTTAACAATTAATGAAAAAAAGATATACCACAGTTTTACATGCTTTTAAAAAAATAAAAAAGAAATGTGCCTATTATGAAATAATATATATATGAAAGGGAAGTTTTATACTAACTAATACTTTAAAAATTTGGAAACAAAAAAGGAAACCAACAAAAGATAAATCTTTTGTTCCCATCCACAAAAAGTCCCCCCTTGAACTTTTTTCTCATTTTTTTTCTCCCCCTATCCTTTTTCCCTATTCCTCCTTCCCTTTTTCTTGTTTTTTTGGGACGTACCCCCCCCGAAAAAAGGGCGGCCCCGGGGTCCCTAAATAACCCCCCCCAAAGGCTCACCCTACACTTCTATGGTCAAATTTCTTTGATGAGATTTTGGGGTTTGGGCAGGGGGGGAGTAGATGCTTTTCCGGAGCATTTTTTGACGTCAATGGTCTCTCATGGAATAGTGCCCTTAATGCCACTTTTCCATAAAAGGTGTAAAGGCTTTGGACAGCTAAAGGGTGGGGTTTTGTGTCGCTGTCTTTCATAGAGGCCGGGCCCGGGACAACTGTTTTTCATAAGGGAGTATTTGGGTCCACAGCTCTCAAAATAGTTTTCCTAAACAAGGGAAAACACAACAGACAATTAGAGCAAGAAATTGAAACCCACAATAAATTTTAAGGAAAATACCTATCGGGGGCAAGAAATTCCCTCCCAAACCCCTTTTAGACCATAAAGTACCCACTGCCCCCAGGGGTGATTTTATGCCTGAGTTACCTTCTTCTGAGAAATCATTGAGTTTTTCTAAGGGAAACATGACCTTCCTTTCCCTTTTAAAAGTTACGTTTTTAATTTTCTTTTTAAAAGGGATAATCTAGTTTTCTAAGGGTTACAGTGCCCTTCCATTCGGTCCTGTTTATCTGGGATAAAAGTACAAGCAGGTGTAATTCCCTGGGTGACGGGGGGAAGTTTTAAGTAGCAGAGATTAAAAACCCAGGGGCCCAAAATTGGGGCCCCTTTTTCCCTTTAAAAATCATAGGGCCCCAACCCCTTGGGCCTCCTTAGCATAAATTATACACATGGGGGTCGAACCCTTTGGGGCCCTTTGTGGGGGGGGGGGGGGTTTAACCTTTTCTCCTTTTCCGGGGGGGGGCCTCCCCAACTATGTCACTATTTTCTGACCCCTAAATCAATATATGGACTTCCAGGAAATATTTTGCCTCCTTTCAGTCTGTAGGGTCTTCAATAGTTAGCTTGGGGAAACATACTTTCTCCGGGAAATCCCAAACCCCAAAAAGGTTCCTGTTTTTAAATAAACCTTATTGTAGTAAGTGGGGTTTTTTTCCCTTTTTAAACTTTCCTTTTTTAAAAGGCAGTTTTTGGGGGTTTATACCCCCGGGTAAATTCCCTGTTTTTCCAAAACCCCCACAGCACCCCAAAAAATAGCAAGAGGGCCCCAGTACTCCTCCATCACACACCAATATATGCAGGGTTTTTCTGCCCAAAGGTTAAAGTACATAACTTTTTAAACATCAAAAAACCAGCATCTGCCTCATCCCCGGGGGGCGGGAGTTTTTCTTGCAGGGGAAGCAGGTTCCAGTTGGGTTTTCCCCTGCCCCCCTTGACAGTTTGGGGCCCGGGGTTTAAAAAAAGGATTTGGGTTTGGCCCCCTCAAACCTGGGCCCTTTTGGGGTTTTTAAAACCACAAAATTTTTCCCACGTAGACCCAGTTCCAGGTTTTGTTTTATGAGCAAGGAAAACGTCTAAGTCGGAATGGTAAACTCAAAAAATACATTAGCGAAACTTTTTAACCCAAATGCAGTCCATAAAAAGGGTCATACCCCGGGTTTTTGTAGCTACAACTCCTGAGGGAAATTTTGCAAAAAATTTTTGGGGGCGCTGCCAAAACGGGAAATCTCTTAGGGTGAGAAAAAGCTAACTACCCCCGGGGGTGGGGGGCCTGATTTCTAACCAAGCTATGGGCAGGTGTAGGCCGGGGCATGCCGGTTTTTTTCCTTTGCCACTTTAAGCATCTGTGCTTTCAAGCCCCGGGTTCCATTTTTCCCATTTCCTACAGTGGGTATAGCGCCCGTGGCAAGCGGGGTCGCCCCCCTTTACTCCATATACCCCGGGTTCTTTTTTCGTTCTTTTTTTGGCCCCTTCTTTTTCCAAGCTCCTTTTTTCCTTCCTTTTGTTTTTTGTTTTTTTTTGTTTTTTTCCCATAGCAGATGAAATGGATGGGGGTCTGGGGTTTTTGGGCTTTTTTTCGTGCTCAAGGGGGTGCAAAATTTCACCCTTTTTAAGGCTGCTTTCTTTTCCCACCCTTTCCTGTTCTTCCAGTGAGCTTTTTTCCTGTTTCTTGGCCAGAAACTCCTTGCGGGGTTTTGGTTTTTGCAATTTTCCTCCTGCCCCAAATGACGTAAACTTGTTTCCCCCTTTTCTCACCCCCTTTGCGGCCTGTTTGGTGTTTGGTCAGCCGAGGCTTTCGTCTTTTTGTTTTCAGCTTCCCATGTCCCTTTGGGTTTTTTCCAGTATACCCACTTTCCGTGGCAGCAGCAGTGCACCCATCAGGACCTAAAAGGCCCTTGTCCATGTTTCACGGGAAATTCCCCCGCAAAGGGGGGTTGAGAAAAAACCCTTTTGTTTTCCCAAAAAAGGGTTTCCCCCTTTCAGGGCGACCCCAAAAAGGCGTATTTTTAAACCCGTTTATTTTTGGGGCCGGGTTTTGGGCCCCTTTCTCCCAACGTCATGCGGGGCCTTCTTTTTGGGACTTATCCCAATTTTGGCCCGGGCTTTTTGCTTTCCAGCACTGCGTGGTGTTTTGGGGGCTCACGGCATACCCCGTTTGTCAACATCTTCATGTTTTTTCTAACCCAATCAGGGCTTTTTTCATGTGCCCCGGGATTTCTTTCCAATTTTCCCCTTCACCCCCCTTTTTCCCCCTTGAGAAAAGGGAAAATTTGGGTTTGGGGGCTTGGGAATGAAAGAAAAAAAACAACCAACGCAGCAGAGTGACGTTATCCGGCAGGAGGAGAGAACATTTAAGCCTGAGATGCGTGGTTTATTTTTAAGGGAAACCATGGTTAGAATGGCGGAGATGTCACGGGGGGGAAAACAGAAGGATGAGGGAATGTTTCCCACTTCAATTTTTCCGTGTCTTGGGCCAGCAAACACTTGGGCTGCACTACAGTCTTGGGAAATTGGAAAAGGGCCCTTTCCCCCGGGGGCTGGGTTTAGTTTTTGCGAGTTTGTCCCCAACTGGTCTGTTTCGGGCCCCCTGGGGCCCGTGGGGTAAGAAAAAAATTTTTTTCCCAGGGGGCCCTTTGGGGGGCCCCCATCCCTTTTTCCCGGGGACAAAAAGGGGGGATGGGGGGGAAGGGTTCCTTCTTTGGGGTAGGGGGGGGGCCGGGGGGGGGTGCCTAGTGCAGGAGCCCCTGGAAAAAAGGGTTTTTTCCTTCTTTTTGGAAAGGGCCCCTTTAAACATCTTCATCAAAGGGGGGAAGGGGTTTTCTTCACTGCCCATACCCGAATTTTAAAAAAGTGGATATCCCTTCTATGGATGCTGGCCCTTTAAAGGGAAAAGGCAGACATCAGGAGCCGGGTTTCCCAGTTTTCTGGCTTGTGGGGCCTCCTCTTCTTTTTTGCGGGGGGCCGGTCCCGGGTCTGTTTTTCAGTTCAAAACAAGTAAGCGGTGGGGCTTGGCTTGTAGGCTCCAGGGGTCCCCATATGTGTTAAGGGCCCCCATCCCCAGGAAACAGGCTTTCATCACACATATCCCCCAGGCAAAATTGCTCTCGATCCTTTTTCCCAAAAAAAAAGCACCCTATCAACCCGGTAGGGTTTGTACTTTAGGCCAACCCCTTCAGTGCTTCTTTAGGGGTTTCCCAGCAGGCCCTCCAAAAAGACACTGGTCACATCCGAGCATGTGGGTTCTCAAAAAAAGGGGGAAAAACCCAAAACAAGGGGAAAAATTTTGGGGTTTTATCCGTGCATGGTATTCCTCCAATGTTTCCCCTTTAATTTGAGTGGGAAATCTGGGCGTTTTCATTGCCTGATCTGAAAGTCTGTCCCCAGCCCTTTTTTTTCAAACTGTTCACAACTTTTCACTCTGGGAAACGCCCGCGACCCCCATCCATTTTTGACGGGTTGGGTGAGGGGTTTAGCCCAAATTTGGCCCCTCTGAATCCCCTTTCTTTTTAAACCCCCTTTACAAAGGACCATAAAAACTTTTTTGTAAAAGGGGCATAAGGGTTTTTTCTCTAGGGGCCCTAAATTTCCCTTGTTTAAACAGACAAATTTACTCGGTGGGAAAAGAACATAATATGTTCGGGGCCTTCGCACCCCTCCCTTGCAGTTAGGCCCGGGGAATAAGGGGGCTGCCCTTTTGTCCCAAATTTCCCGAGCCCTTCCACTGGTCCCGGGTGGGAAATACTCCCCCAGTTTAAACTTCCTGGGGGGGGTTTCCCGGGGCCCCCCGGAGCCAAACCCAAACCGACAAATTTTCTTTTACTTTTCCTAAAGACTCATCCGCTCGGTTTTTCCTTCTTCAGTCATCCTCATGCCTGTTAGAGCTGCTCCCATGTATTTCTCCTCCCAGTTTCCATGAGGGTTTCCACTGAAAGGGGGGCCCAGGCCTGGTCGCCATATTTTTCCCCATATCTGAAACCATAAAATTGGGAAAACAGTGGGTGTGTTCCAAAATCTTGGGCCCGGAAAAAAGAATTGGTTTAAACCCCCGGGGAAGGGGGCGGGCATTAAAACCCCGAAGGAAAGGATTTTGGGGGAAAACCCCGATGGGGGCAAATTTGGCGGGGGTGGAGTAGGAAGTGCAAAGGAAGGGGCGGGCAGTGGGACTTTAAAAGGGTTTAGGGGAGTCTGGGGGGTTTCTGGGGGGGCTGGACAGTAGGTGTGGGGTTTCAGGGGGGCAGGGGGGACTTTTGTCACAGGTGGGCTGTCTTTTTTCGGGTTTTCCCCATTGTTTGGGAGAGGGTTTTGTCTACAACCCCCAAATTTGCTTCCCCCCCAAGCAAGTTCCCCCCCCATTACAGGGGTCGGCACCCGTAAATTTACATTTCCCTTTTTTTTTCAAAAAACTTCTCCCCGGGGGATGATACAATAGGCAGCTGACCCCCCGGGGCCCAACCCCTTTTTTTATGCATCCATTAGTTTTTCACTGTACCCCATTTTAGCCATAAAAAAACATTCCAAAAATCCCTTTTATCTACCTTCTTTTTGTAAACAACCCCCAACATTTCCATTCTTTAACACAAAAGCCCTTTTGAGGTCATAAAAACACACTTCGCTTTTTTGCAAAAAATTTTTCAGACTACTTCATTTACTTCTTCCATCAACCCAAAGAGATCTTACTAAACATTCTTTAAAAACTCTAAAACCAGCAGATGGCGCTGTGCCCCTAAACCCCAAAAAATCACATAACCCAAAAATTTTTTTGTTCCTATCTGCAGGGCACACACGACAGGGCCCCAAAAAGACGACAGACGTATCAAAATGTTTTTTAAAAAAAAAATTTCAGGCAAGCTTTTCTCAGCCTTTTCCCCTACACCAAGGAAAAACCCGAATTCAAGATTCCCAAACCCTCAAAAAGGAAAAACTCCCAAATTTTCAAAAAGATGCTTTTTTTTCCCCAAACCAGCTGAACCGTCTCCTACTCGCGAGGAGACAAAAATTCCCCCGGGGTTTTCTATCCCCTCGGGGGGAAATTTTCATAAATCACTGGGGCCCTCTTTGGGCTTTCCCCGGGTCCGGGGGGATTCCTCAGCTTTACTTAACACCTTGGGTTTTCCCAGCTTTGCTTTTAATCAGCTCCAAAACATTCAACAAAAATTTTAAAACAGAAAAAAAAACCCCCCAAAAGGGGTTAATTTTTACAGGTAAAAGGTTTTTAAAAAGGGATGGGCCGAATCGTTACCCCGGGCAGCGTGATCTAACAATTAAAACCGAATGAAAAAATATACAACTCCCACTAGGCGAGCAATCTCCTTTGGGGTAAGCCCAAAATTTTAAACCTTACTTACCCGGCAATATTCAGAAAAGTGGAAAGGGGCCTTTATCTCTCATCTGTGCCGCCAGTAGAAGCTTCACCATTTTAGTTTTCGGGTTTAAAAAATCAGATCTAAGCCCATGCCCCACGTTGGGCGCCAAACTGTTTAAAAAGAGTAGCCTTTAAAAGGGGGGGGTAACCTGTCCTTGGGGGGTTCAAAATTTTCTTTTTAAAAAAAACAAAAAGGTGGGACCGAGAAAAAAAAATCACAACAAAGCCCTGGGTTTCTGGGGGAAAGTGCTTTCTATTTTTATTTCACAAAATGGGGTTTTTTATACCCCCTTTGCAAAGAGTAGTAAGAAGGGTCCATGTAGCTGGCTTTTGGGGCTTATTGGCACGTCCTTATCTATGGAAACCCCTCCTCCCCAGCTTCAGGAATGTCTGAACACAAAGGGTGTAACTTCTGAAATAGGGGCCCTCTTGGATTACCGCGTCATACAAGCTATACAGGCAGCCCTTTTTTTTTTAAAACCTTAATGACAAAAGATAACCTACAGCTTTTACATGCTGTAAATAAAAAAAGTTTTTTGCCTATTATGTATATAATATATATTGATGTGTGAAGTATAACAAAATAATTTCATTAAAATAGAGACACAAAGGGTCACCTTTTTAATCCTTTTTTCCCATCCACAACAATACTAGGGTGGCCCTGTATGAAAATTGGCACCCCCACACGGGGGAAATTTTAAATCGAAACCACTGTGAGGAACCCCGTCAGGGGCCCCAAAAGTGGGAGACAAACCCAAACCCGAGTGAGGGTGACCTGGGTTATAAACCCCCTGTCCCTTCCCCTTTGGGGGGCCAATCTAATTTTAAAGGTCTCCCCAAATGAACTGCCGGGAAAGCAAATTTAAAAAAGTGAATACACGAGGCAGACACAACAAAAAAATAAACACAATTACGGGAAAGGGCAAACTAGCCAGGGGGCAGGGAACAGGGGGGGGAAGCAGTACAGAATAAAAAAAAGCAGGGAAAGTCAGTATGTATAGAAGGCCAAAGGGAAAAGGTTTAAAGAAAAAGAAAAAGTAACAGGGGCCAAAACTTACAGGCTCAAAAGGTAAACCCGTTTTAGCAGGCAAGGGGGAGCTGGCCCCAAAAAAAACCCTTTTTTAAAAAGACCAAGAGAAAAAAGGCAAGGTGATAGGTGGGGAAACAAACAAAAGGGCCCCGGGGTTTGGGAAAACAAGGCCCTTTAATGAAAAATACTTGCAAGGAAAAAAAATTTAAATTTGCCCCGGGTTCTGGGGGGACACTGACTACAGGCAATTTGGCCCCGGAATCAAATTAAAAAAGAGCACATATTCCCCAAAGTTCACACTGGGTGGGGGAAAAAATATAAAGAAACTACGGCCAAAAACCCCAGTTTTTTTTTTGCAACGGCCCCCGGGGTCAAAATTCTTTTTAGGCAAAATCATGACAACCAAATTTGTATGAACTTAAACATATGTTTGGGTTTTAAAAAATCTGGCATACACTATGCGATGCATAGCATAGCTTGTCTTTGGCACATTCGAAAGTGCCGTGCATGCCGCAAGTTTTACTGGTTTTGATGTTCATAAAAATACAGAACCGGCCAAAAAACAGTTTTTTTTTATTTTAAATACACCAAAAATATGGTGCCAAGCCCCATTTAAACCCCTTTTCCACCCATGGGCTTTAAACCCGTTCCTTTACCAGGGTTTTTTACTCCTCTTCCTGACCTGACCAATTTTTATTTTTTTTTAGTAAAAAAGCAGGTTCAAAACCCCCAAAAGGGCCCAAAACCCAATTTTTTTTTCACTGTGTTATTTTTTTCCTTGCCATCTTTCACGAGCCCAATTTTTTTTATTCTTTTTTCCACGTAGCTAAATGAGGGCTTGTTTATTTGTGTGATAATATGTACTTTTAAAATGGGTTTTGCCACCATAGACTTTGATGATATATCACTAGCATTAGCCAGCAAAGTCTGATAGGTGCAGGTCCCACTTTTGGGATCTGCACTCATATCAGGAGCAGACCCCTGAAGGTCGCTTGCTCACAGTTCTCTATTCTGTTCTATGGGAGTTCCGAGCAGAGCCTAACATTCCGCTCAGAACTCCCATAGAACAGACTGGAGAATGATGGACAGCTCTGCAGTCTGCTCTGTAGCTTTCAATGGCCCATTCCCAAGATAGGTTCAGGTCCCAACGGTGGGACTAAAACCTATCAGACTTCGATGGCCTATGCTAGTGATATGCCATCAAAGTCTATGTTGGTAAAATCACTTTAATGGTGTTATTGACCGTACCATATAATATACTGGGAAACTGAAACAAATTCAATATGGGGTGGAACGTGAAAAGAAAGACAATTTCAACATTTTTGCAGTCTCTGTTTTTATAGAGTTCACTGTTTAGCATGACTAAGCGTCGTATGATGCTTCCCCGGCGCCACTGTTCTTCCACACTCTCGTCATGATTGCCGGCCAGTGAGTCTGCAAACACTATTAGCTCATCTCACGGACACACAAATAGTGAATTGCACAGCGCAGCCCCTGGGGTCAAGGCATATGCCTGAAAAATTGGGACGGCTCAACATCGCTCCCAAATCGGGACTGTCCCACCCAAATCGGGGCAGTTGGGAGATGTGGACCTGTATATATATTCCTTTCGTCAGTACTATCCCGCTGATATTAAATTTGTTGCGTTTTCATAATATTTTATTAATTTAACAAAACAATCATAATAATAATAATAATACATTTGTGCTGCAGAGTTTTTTCTATAACCAAATCATGTTTTGTTTTTCCATTTATTGACCTGAGTTAGGGCTCTTTTTTTTGCGGACTGAAGTGTAATAGGTGTTGGTACCATTATGTTTGTAGATGTTACTTTTATGTGTGATCACTTTTTATCCCTTTGTTTGGGAATACAAAATGATCAAAAGCATTTTATTTTGCCATTTTGATTTTTTTCTTTTTCTTTTTTTTTTTGAGAGAGATAAATTATTTTAGATTTTAACACATCAAACCTAGCCATAACAATTTTTAATTTGTACAATGGCAAAAGGTGAAAACTTCTAACAATGAAGGTAAATCATCCCCATTCACCTCAATAGAAAATACGCATTGCAGTTTGTATAAAATGTATTTTCATCGGTCGCTTTTTAAGTATAAAAATATTTGTTCATTCTTTGGTCGTATTTCATGCAGAAAATGTACTATTGAGGTCCATGGGGATGGCTAAAAACCTTGTGTAAAAGGCGTCCAGTCAACCTGTTGGAAGTCGATCCGCGTCCAAAACCACAAAGAAATGAATGGGACTTGAAACTGACTGTAAATCCAAAGGGAACAAAAGCCCTTAATCCACATGAAATACTCATTGAAAACACAAATCCCCCCGAAACCCAACCTTAATGCCATGATCAGATTTGCAATAATATCAACACAAAAGCTGCAACAACACCAGCAGCCGCTATGTGGCTTGATCAATGTGTTGTCCCTGGTGCTGAACATAGAGCTGAAGGCGCTAGATCCACATATGCTCCTGAGAACTTTCTGTGTTGGTAACTTTTGAACCACAAGAGATATCGCAGATCTGACTGCGACAATGGATGTCTGGTCATCTTTAATCTTCTACATGACCATCTCCCATTGGAAAAACTTGCCCTAGTTCCAATATGGCGGCTTTCAAGATGGCAGCCATGCTCTAGACATGGTCTAAAACACAGGTGTCAAACTCAAGACCTGAGGGCCGAATCTGGCCCACCACACTCTTTTATGTGGCTCCCGAGAGCTTAGCTGGTGTGCTACTCACAGGTGGTTTCACCGCTATGATAGCCTTACCAAGGCACCTGGCCACCCTCCAATGACCCTTCGAGGGCAACCACAAGGCTGTTGTGGGCCCCGGTGAAGAGGAGTTTGACACCTCTGGTCTAAAACATAAGCTCCTCACTTGGGGTATTGAGATAAATTGTTTTCTCTTTTGTTTCTAAAATAAAAAGGGGCGCCCCGGGGACTTTTGATATTGGGCGCTTTAGACAAGGGTTTTTGCAGCGGGAAGGGTAATAAAGCGGTTGCCCGGCTGCAGTGACCGCCCTGGGCGCAGATGGGAGCAGTAACTAGAGAAATGCAATCTCCACAAACAGATTCATTACAAAGTTGAACAATTTTGAAAAATTTTCATGGGAAAAAAATGTTGGGACAAATTGTTCAAGCACGGGAAGGGGAATTTCGGCTGTGTAAATCTCTTCCTCTTTAAACATCGTATCTCAGCTGTTGGCCGTTTCCCCGGGGTCCATGTCCACTGTGATATATTCTGATCGTCCTGATTACTCCAGACCTCAGCTGGATGCTAAATCACGCTGCGCCCGGACTGACTTAATGTGATCCAGATTATGCTGTTTATTAATGCCTGGCCTGAGTTTGCCTCGTGATTGTACCAATATGCTGCGCAGCCTGGCACCTGTCCTTGCTGCAGACGAGCTGCCTGATTTAGCAAATGGTAAAGCAACAAACTCTAACGCGATATAGAAACTTGCCTTTTATGTTTCGACCTTAAAGGGGTCATGTCCTTGCAGACAGAGGCCATTTCCTTAGACAGCCGAGTGCTCACCAGGCCACTGTATACACCAACCGTGCTTGCTCCATGCAGCGTCACACTATTCTACTGCTCTTGTCTTAACCCCTTCCAGATGGTCATAGAAATATGGATTTTTGTTTTTTTTCCTCCCCGCCTTTCTCGAGCCATAACTTTTTTTATTATTTTCATCTACATAGACATACGAGGGCATATATTCTGTGAAACATTGACCTAATGATGTTTTTGACCTTAACATAGAAAATATTGGGAAACCACAAAAAATTCTAATTGGGGTGAAATGTTGAAAAACATACTTGCGCCATGTTTGCGGGGGTTTTCACACCGTTCACTCTATGCTATAAATGATGTGTTGTCTGTATTCTGCAGATTGAGACCATTCCGGGGATACCAAATATGTGGAGTTTTCATTATGTTTTAGCACCATAAAATATCCAAACATCTTCTATTTCTTATATTTTTGCTGCAGCGTCCTCCAAGACTTGATGCGGGGCGGTATGATGTGGTGATATCACCGAGCCTGCCTGCTCCGTGCCGCTGACATCGCAGGCTATAGGATACAAGAAGTCTGTAGACTGAACCGCTTAGGTGGCCATTCTAAACTCTTTTTGAGACACCTAGGCTACAATAAAATTGTATAGCTGGCACTACTACTATATAGAGAGGCACTAAATGGGCAGTATCAGTGTAGGGGGTCCACTAAGGGAGCATTGCTAATGTGTAGGGGGCACTAATGGGGAATATTTATGTTTAGGAGGCTACTATATGAGCACTAGTACTGTATAAGCAGGCATAATCACTATTAGGGTATGTTCACACAGCATATCAAGCACTGCGCACTTCTTCCTGCCGTGTATACACTAGGAAGTATGTTCTTTAGAAGTATGCTCTGGCCAGCGCGTACTTCTAAAACACCCGGCATATTGCGACGCGCACTGTACGTGCCGTAGTACGATGTGTGAACATAGCGTTACTGTGTAGGGCTCCACTAAAGAGGACATTATTACTGTGTAGGGGCCCAGTGAAGAGGCCCTTTCACTGGGTTTTGACTACTAAGGGGAAACTATCACTGGGTAGTGGCTGCTAAGAGGGAACTATCACTGGGTTGTGGCTACTAAGGAAAAACTATCACTGGGTAGTGGCTACTAAGAGGAAACTATCACTGGGTAGTGGCTAATAAGTGGGAACTATCACTAGGTAGTGGCAAAAAAGGGGGAACTATCACTGGGTAGTGGCTACTAAGGGGGAACTATCACTGGGTAGTGGCTACTAAGAGGAAACTATCACTGGGTAGTGTCTACTAAGGGGAAACTATCACTGGGTAGTGGCTACTAAAGGGTAACTATCACTGGGTAGTGGCTACTAAGGGGGAACTATCACTGGGTAGTGGCTACTAAGGGGGAACTATCACTTGGTTGTGGCTACTAAGTGGGAACTATCACTGGGTAGTGGCTACTAATGGGGAACTATCACTGGGTAGTGGCTACTAAGGGGAAACTATCACTGGGTTGTGACTACTAAGAGGAAACTATCACTGGGTTGTGACTACCAAGAATGAAGTATCACTGGGTTTTGACTACTAAGAGAAAACTATCACTGGGTAGTGGCTACTAAGGGGGAACTATCACTGGGTAGTGGCTATTAAGAGGAAACTATCACTGGGTAGTGGCTATTAAGAGGAAACTATCACTGGGTAGTGGCTACTAAGGTGGAACTATCACTGGGTAGTGGCTACTAAGAGGAAACTATCACTGGGTAGTGGCTACTAAGAGGAAACTATCACTAGGTAGTGGCTACTAAGAGGAAACTATCACTGGGTTGTGGCTACTAAGAGGAAACTATCACTGGGTAGTGGCTATTAAGGGAAACTATCACTAGGTAGTGGCTACTAAGAGGAAACTATCACTTGGTAGTTGCAACTAAGAGGAAACTATCACTGGGTAGTTGCTACTAAGATGAAACTATCACTGGGTAGTGGCTATTAAGAGGAAACTATCACTGGGTAGTGGCTACTAAGAGGAAACTATCACTGGGTAGTGGCTCCTAAGAGGAAACTATCACTGGTAGTGGCTACTAAGGTGGAATTATCACTGGGTAGTGGCTACTAAGAGGAAACTATCACTAGGTAGTGGCTACTAAGAGGAAACTATCACTGGGTTGTGGCTACTAAGAGGAAACTATCACTGGGTAGTGGCTATTAAGAGGAAACTATCACTGGGAAGTGGCTACTAAGAGGAAACTATCACTGGGTAGTGGCTACTAAGAGGAAACTATAACTGGGTAGTGGCTATTAAGAGGAAACTATCACTGGGTAGTGGCTACTAAGGGGGAACTATCACTGGGTAGTGGCTACTAAGAGGAAACTATCACTGGGTAGTGGCTATTAAGAGGAAACTATCACTGGGAAGTGGCTACTAAGAGGAAACTATCACTGGGTAGTGGCTACTAAGAGGAAACTATAACTGGGTAGTGGCTATTAAGAGGAAACTATCACTGGGTAGTGGCTACTAAGGGGGAACTATCACTGTGTATTGGCTACTAAGAGTAAACTATCACGGGGTAGTGGCTATTAAGAGGAAACTATCACTGGGTAGTGGCTACTAAGAGGAAACTATCACTGGGTAGTGGCTACTAAGGAGGAATTATCACTGGGTAGTGGCTACTAAGAGGAAACTATCACTGGGTTGTGGCTATTAAGAGGAAACTATCACTGGGTAGTGGATAATAAGATGAAACTATCACTGGGTAGTCGCTACTAAGTGGAAACTATCACTGGGTAGTGGCTACTAAGGGGGAACTATCACTGGGTAGTGGCTACTAAGAGGAAACTTTTCACTGGGTAGTGGCTATTAAGAGGAAACTATCATGGGTAGTGGCTACTAAGAGGAAACTATCACTGGGTAGTGGCTATTAAGGAGGAATTATCACTGGGTAGTGGCCACTAAGAGGAAACTATCACTGGGTAGTGGCTATTAAGAGGAAACTATCAGTGGGTAGTGGCTATTAAGAGGAAACTATCAGTGGGTAGTGGCCACTAAGAGGAAACTATCACTGGGTAGTGGCCACTAAGAGGAAACTATCACTGGGTAGTGGCTAGTAAGGGGGAACTATCACTGGGTAGTGGCTACTAAGGAGGAATTATCACTGGGTAGTGGCTACTAAGGAGGAATTATCACTGGGTAGTGGCTACTAAGAGGAAACTATTACTGGGTAGGGGGATGTTGGGGGGTAAACATCACTGTGTTGGGGCAGTTGATGAAAAATTATCACTGTGTAGGGGCTAAGGAGGAAGTACTACTCTGTAGGGGGCCACTGAAGGAGAGTTATCATTGTGTATGGGGTGACTAAAGGGGCACTATCACTGTATAGGGGCTACTAATGGGACATTATTATGGTTAGAGGGCTACTGTAGAACCCCTACTATTGATAAGGGTGCCGCCATCACTATTATTGAGTAGGGCTCCACTAAAGGGGGCATTATTACTGTTTGGGATTCCAGTGAGGAGATACTATCACTAGGCAGAGGCTAGTAAGGGGGAACCATCAATATGTAAGAGGTCACTAAAAGGGAACTGTCACAGAGTGGGAAGGCACTGAGGGGGAACTTGCACAGTATAAGGGCTACTTAAGGGGACGTATCAATATACAGGGGTCCATCAATAGGGAACTGTCATTGAATAGGGGGGCACTGAGAGAGAACTATTAAAATGTAGGGGCGGGCACTTAAGGTAAAATATCACTGTGTAGATGCTAGTAAGAGGGAGTATCAATATGTAGGGGGACGGGGACACTAAGAGGAAACTGTCACAATGTAGGGCGGGCACGAAGGGGGTACTGTCACTGTGTAGGGTCAACTAAGGTGACTACTACTCTGTAGTGAGTCACTTAGAAGGAACTATGGGCCACTAATGGAGCACTATCACTGAGTAGGGAGCCTTGAGAGGGGCAATATTTTTCTGTAGAGGGCCACAAAGGAGGCACTATCGCTTTGAAGGAGCTACTAATGGGAAATTATCACTGTTTAGGGGCCACTAAAGGGGCACTATCCCTATGTAGGGGGAAATAGGGGGTTTATTGTTATGTAGGAAGCTGCAAAAAGGGGAATGTCAATGTGTAGGGGAGATTAATGGGGCATTATAATGTTTAGAGGGCTACTATAGGAGCCCTAGTACTGTATAGGGGGACATCATCACTATGATTGAGTAGGGCTCCACTAAAGGGGGCATTATTACTGTTTAGGGTTCCTGTCAGGAGAAACTTTCAGTGGGTAGATTCTACAAAGGGGGAACTATCAATATGTAGGGGGGCACTAAAAGGGAACTGCCACTATGGAAGGGGGCACTGAGGGGCAACAATCACTGTGTAGTGGCTACTATGGATGAACTGTTAATATGTAGGGGCCCACTAAGAGGAAAATGTCATTGTGTAAGGGGTCAATGTGGGGAAATATTTACTGTGTAGAGGCTATCACTATGTAAGGGGGCCTCGTAGGAGGAACTATCACTGTATAGAAGGCCAATAAGGGGGTACTATCAATTTATATGGGACCACCAAATGGGGACATCATGATGTGCCCTCTTACTATATGGCAGTGACATTATCACGGAGTAGGGAGCTATGGAGGGGGAATTATTACTGTGCTGTAGGTCACTAAGGGGGCACTATCACTGTATAGGAGGTCACTAATGGGGCAGTATAACTGTGTAAGAGGCAAGTAAGGGGGGGGAGCTGTTACTAAATAGGGGGTTCTAAGGAGGAACTATAATTCTGTAGGGAGCCACTAAGTAAGTTGGGAGGGGCTCTTAAGACACACTTTAATTCTGTAGAGAGCCACTAAGTAAGTGTGTGCCCCCCCCATCTCCCCACCCCCCCCACACACACTTACTTAGTCTAAGGATGCACTATTATTCTGTAGAGAGCCACTAAGAGCCACTAAGCGGGCACTATCTGTCTGTAGGATCTACTAGGGGGGAGCTATCATTATGGGGCTAGTAAAGGGGAACTTTCATTGTCTAGGGGCTACTAAAGGGGCACTATCAATGTGTAGGGGGACCACTAATGGAGAACTTTCATTCTGTAGTAAGTGTATAGGAGGGCATAAAGAGGATATTATTGCTACATAGGAGGGCCACAGAGACAGGCATCACATAGAGTTACAGGAAAACAAGAGAAAGCCTGGAGGAGATTCACTGGCAACAGGATACAACGGACTAAGGGGGTCTGATGTTGTGACCCAGTGCACCCCTGGATTATTACCATTCAACCAGATAGCGCATTGGTCACAGACCTAGAAGCTAGTAATGACATCAGATATGTTAAGTACAAATGAAAATTCGCATAGGAAACTTTGGGTTTCTTTGTAAGAGGTTAATGTTAATAGGTCAGGGTGATACTGCTCGCCGGTGTCGCTTGTGATTAGAGTGTGCGCCATGAGTCCCCATTAGGACTATATCATATTTGCAGAACAAGCTCCGAAAGAGAAAGTTTGCATTGTCACTCAATATTTCATGCCGCCGTCTTCCTGCCGCGTCTCGTGTGATCTTCTATGCACTCAGTCTACGAAATGTCAAGCCAAGGGCAAAGCCACAAGTTGTAGAGTGAGATCAGATGATACAGTGTGTTCTCCAGTAAGTAATCTGCAAGATATAATCAGGGTAAATAGACTTAGGTGCATTAATCTTTCATGTCAAGGAACTTTGCGAAGAAATATAGCTTGATATTTATAATTTGTTATGTAAAGCTGGATTACCGGAGATAACATCGGCGAGAATTTTAGGAAGTAGAAATAGATATTTCCTCAATCCCCTCAGTTGAGGAATTTATAGGATTTGTTGAATGATTGCTAATGACATAGATACTTCAGTGATATACACGGCAGAGATAAGACGAGCAATGACAAATTATGGGGGAGAGGCACAAATATTGGCTCCAACTACAAAACCAATGGATAAATTGGGTCTCCCGATCGCCCAATACTATCTAGTTAGCAAAAAAACAGCATCATCATCATCATCAACTATGTCCAGTATTAGGTCAGGTTTTGGTACAGAGGACAAACATTGACCCTTGATGGTTCTACTGGACCAACCTAAAGGGGTTTTGCCATGCTGTAATGGTGACGTGGGATCCTCCAAAATAGGTATTTAATCACTTTTCTAAATATATGTGATTACAAAAAGTGAAGCCTCTGAGAGCTACAGCATTGCTCAGTCCCCCTTAGTTTCCTGAAAGTTTACATTAGACATAACCAGGAGCAGACAGGTAGTTGATCTGGCCGCGCTTGCGTGTTTGCACTTCTTATCTGATGACAGGGAACATGAAGGAGCTTACAAGGGGCTGGGGAGAAAGTGCAGTGTACGAGTCTGTCTGCTGTATAGAGAATCCACTGTTGTAATGTTATTATTTGAGAAAACCTTTGAGATGCTCCCTGCTTCCTCGCTCTCTGCTCACCCCCCCTCCCTCTCACTCCTGCAGCCGTTCATGATGCTGCATGCTTTGTTTATATTCTCCCCTGAGCTGATAAGAGGTAAGGAACTCACTTCGTGGCAAAACCCCTTTAAATTCCCTGTTTTGACCTAAATTTGTAAAACTAAATGGAGGTCCGAGTATTGCAAAATGTATACAAATGATTAGTGTTGTTCTTTGGATTTGAGTTGAAGCCAAATTCGACCTGAATCTAAGAGCCATATTTATGACACTGTTTAGGTCTAAAACTCATTCTTTGGGCAAAAAAATGAGTTTTACACCTAAACAGGGTCATACATGTGGCCCTAAGTGCTTTGATTTGGGTCAGCAGTAATCATAACCCTAAATTGTGGTTAGATTAATTTAAAGGAGTTCTCTCACCACAATGATTTCCTTTTAATATGTAGGGGATAGTAAATGAAAATTATTACCAAATACGTTGCTCTTTTGAATATGCTTTTTTCAGGAGATAAAAAAAGATTTTATATACTGCTTGTGTACACAAGTTTTTCTTGGTTACCGACCACCTCTCCCTGATCTGTCTCTTATCAGATTGCTCGACCATGGTGAGTCATTCCTCAGTCTTATCTCTAGCACAGAAGCTTGTTTACCTAAATCAATGATGAGATCATACTGGGTAACACTCATTTTGGTGCCTTAAAAGTTGGAACTGTTTTTGAGCATGAGGCGCTGATTCTGACCATGACACCCGTTTCCCCCTGTCAGCTCTAGTTTTGGAGATCATTGTCACCTTGTCAAGTATATGCTGCTGAAAGTCGTGATCACTCAATGTTGTACTAAAGAAATGTTGGAAATTCATGTGAAACAGGAAAGACATACATTTTAGAACATTTAAATGAACACTGGGGCCCACCAGTGGAGTTGATTCTTGGGGCCCACCAGTGGAGTTGATTCTTGGGGCCCACCAGTGGAGTTGATTCTTAGGGCCCACAAGTGGAGTTGGTTCTTGGAGCCACCAGTGGAGTTGATTCTTAGGGTACACCAGTGGAGTTGATTCTTGGGGCCACCAGTGGTGTTGATTCTTGGGGCCCACCAGTGGAGTTGATTCTTGGGGCCACCAGTGGAGTTGATTCTTGGAGCCACCAGTGGAGTTGATTCTTGGGGCCCACCAGTGGAGTTGATTCTTGGGGCCACCAGTGGAGTTGGTTCTTGGGGCCACCAGTGGAGTTGATTCTTGGGGCCCACCAGTGGAGTTGATCCTGGGATCCCACCAGTGGAGTTGGTTCTTGGGGCCACCAGTGCAATTTATTCTTGGGGCCCATCAGTAGAGTTGATTCTTTAGGCCCATCAGTTGAGTTAATATTTGGGGCCCACCAGTGGAGTTGATTCTTGGGGCCACCAGTGGTGTTGATTCTTGGGGCCCACCCGTGGAGGTGATTCTTGGGGCCACCAGTGGAGTTGATTCTTGGAGCCACCAGTGGAGTTGATTCTTGGGGCCCACCAGTGCAGTTGATTCTTGGGGCCACCAGTGGAGTTGGTTCTTGGGGCCACCAGTGGAGTTGATACTTGGGGCCCACCAGTGGAGTTGATTCTGGGATCCCACCAGTGGAGTTGGTTATTGGGGCCACCAGTGCGATAGATTCTTGGGGCCCATCAGTAGAGTTTATTCTTTAGGCCCATCAGTTGAGTTAATATTTGGGGCCCACCAGTGGAATTGATTCTTGGGCCACCAGTGGAGTTGATTCTTGGGGCCACCAGTGGTGTTGATTCTTGGGGCCCACCAGTGTAGTTGATTCTTGGGGCCACCAGTGCAATTGATTCTTGGGGCCCACCAGTAGAGTTGATTCTTTAGGCCCATCAGTTGAGTTAATATTTGGGGCCCACCAGTGGAGTAGATTCTTGGGGTCCAGCAGTGGAGCTGATTCTTGGGCCCACTAGTGGAGCTGACTCTTAGGGCCCACTAGTGGAGTTGATTGTGTGGGCCCAATAGTGAAGTTCATCCTGTTCTCTGTGGGCCTGAATCTGCTCCCAATGATATTTTGTGTACGGGTGTGTGCGCTGACAATCTCCTGATGTTGGAAATAAACAGGATTAGGCATGTTTCATTTTAGATTTTTTGGGTACCAAAAACACTGAAATCCCTATAAAAAGTGTATAGAATCAAATGCCCAAATGCTACCTTCACATGGCGTACTTCTAGATAGGAAAATTAGGGGTGTAGTATGTGGAAAAACCTACGCTTCAGTATTACAGCATTGACTTCATTCTACACGTGGATGTAATTGTGTTATATGAAGCAGATTAGCCCCTTTCAAAATCTCCTGAACAGTTTTCTACACGGTAAATAATTGTTCTGTTCTCGCAACATGTTAAAAAACTGCACCATGCGCCCCATTGAGGGGTGTTCCCCAATAGTGGTATACTTTAGTTGCATTTTTGCACACCTATTTAGGTACATACAATGCAGCTTTTATGTACCAAATTCTGTGCAAAAAACTTTGGGGCACATGTATTATGCCAATTGCACCAGCATTCAGGCAAGAGTCTGTGCGGGGTTCTTGCACAATTCTCAATATTTTATAATTTTAACCTGATTACCAGTTCTCTGCTATTGTATCTGTATTTGAAAATCCCTGTTACGTCGTCGACCTCTGCATTTGTATTTAATATTCTTAATTTTGCACTAGAGACACCAATTAAACATTAAGCAGAAATAATAGGACAGAGGAGAGTTTCCAGATTGCAGCCACAAGGCATTGCTCTCAGGACAATACTGAGGGCAGCAGGATGCAGCAAAGCCCTGAAGCTATTTGTAGCATACAGTCTGCAGACAGAGCGTTATCACATCATCCTGACTAGTACCTAGGAGTCACTGGCAGGATACAAATCTACACAAGCAAAACTACCTTAATGCACTACAGATATAATAGAAGTGAGCGTGACCAACTCAGTCATACTTTCAGAGGAGAGGACCTGAGCTCTGTGATATATAGGGTTATATGATAGAGGAGAAAAGCTGAGCTCTGTGATATATAGGGTTATATGATAGAGGAGAGGAGCTGAGCTCTGTGATATATAGGGTTATATGATAGAGGGAGAGAAGCTGAGCTCTGTGATATATAGGGTTATATGATACAGGGAGAGAAGCTGAGCTCTGTGATATATAGGGTTATATGATAGAGGAGAGAAGCTGAGCTCTGTGATATATAGGGTTATATGATACAGGGAGAGAAGCTGAGCTCTGTGATATATAGGGTTATATGATAGAGGAGAGAAGCTGAGCTCTGTGTTATATAGGGTTATACGATAGAGGGAGAGAAGATGAGCTCTGTGATATATAGGGTTATATGATAGAGGAGCTGAGCTCTGTGATATATAGGGTTATAGTTTAGAGGAGAGAAGCTGAGCTCTGTGATATATAGGGTTATATGATAGAGGAGAGAAGCTGAGCTCTGTGATATATAGGGTTATAGAGAGAGGAGAGGAGCTGAGCTCTGTGATATATAGGGTTATATGAGAGAGGAGAGGAGCTCAGCTCTGTGATATATAGGGTTATATGATAGAGGAGAGAAGCTGACCTCTGTGATATATAGGCATACATGCCAACTCTCCCGTTTTTGCCGGGGGGGTCCCGCTAATGGGGGTCCATCCCCGTCCCCTCCTCCCTTCTCCCCCTGTATGTACAGTGGCCGGTGTGCAGTGTACCTACAGGGCCGTGTCACAGGGGGAGGGACGCTGCGCTCACTCCCCCTGCGACGCTGCGACGTCTCGGTCGGCCGTGAGCGGTCCGGAGCTGCAGGAGCCTGGTGAGGTAAGTGGCTTTTATTATTTTATTTTTATTAGTTATAGCGGGGGTCTCCCTGGCAACAGAGGGGGCACTACCTGGCTACAATGGGGTGGGGGGTCTACCTGGCAACAGAGAGGGCACTACCTGGCTACAATGGGGATCTACCTGGCAACAGAGGGGGCACTACTTGGCTACAATGGGGGGACTCCCTGGCTACAATGGGGGCACTACCTGGCTACAATGAGGGGGCACTACCTGGCTACAATGGGGGCTCTACCTGGCTAACAAAGGGGGCATCTACCTGGCTAACAAAGGGGGCATCTACCTGGCTAACAAGGGGGGCATCTACCTGGCAACAAAGGGGGCACTACCTGGCTACAATGGGGGGGGGAGGGCACTACCTGACAACAGAGGGGGCACTACCTGGCTACAATGGGTGCACTACCTGGCTAACAACGGGGGGCATCTACCTGGCTAACAATGGGGGCATCTACCTGGCAACAAAGGGGTCATCTACCTGGTAACAAAGGGGGCATCTACCTGGCTAACAAAGGGGGCATCTACCTGGCTTACAAAGGGGGCATCTACCTGGCAACAATGGGGGCATCTACCTGGCTTACAAAGGGGGCATCTACCTGGCTAACAAAGGCGGGCATCTACCTGGCTACAAATTTGGCTCTACCTGGCTACAGAGCGGGCTCTACCTGGCTACAGAGGGGGCTCCAACCTGGCTACAAGGGGGCATCTACTTGGCTACAAGGGGGCATCTACTTGGCTACAAGGGGGCATCTACCTCCCTGTAAGGGGGCACTACCTGGTTATGGGGGCTACTACTGGCTATAAGGGCATCTACCTGGCTTTCTTCCAAAGCCGTTATGCAGTTAGGTGGAGTGGGTGTGGCTTTTTGAAGGGGCGTGGTACACCGACAAGATGGACGTGTCCATGCAATCTCCTGCTATTTCAATTTCAAAAGTTGGCAACTATGTATATAGGGTTATATGATAGAGGAAAGGAGCTGAGCTCTGTGATATATAGGGTTATATGATAGAGGAAAGGAGCTGATCTCTGTGATATATAGGGTTTATGATTTGAGGGAGAGACACTGAGCTCTGTGATATATAGGGTTATATGATAGGGAGAGGAGCTGAGCTTGTGATATTTTAGGGTTATATGATAGAGGAGAGGAGCTGAGCTCTGTGATATATAGGGTTATATGATAGAGAGAGTAGCTGAGCTCTGTGATATATGGGTTATATGATAGAGGAGAGAAGCTGAGCTCTGTGATATATAGGGTTATATAAAAGAGAGAGGAGCTGAGCTCTGTGATATATAGGTTATATGATAGAGGGAGAGAAGCTGAGATTGATATATAGGGTTATATGATAGAGGGAGAGAGCTGAGCTCTGTGATATATAGGGTTATATAATAGAGGAGAGGAGCTGAGTCTGTGATATATTGGGTTATAATGATAGAGGGAGAGAAGCTGAGCTCTGTGATATATAGGGTTATATGATAGAGGAGAGAAGCTGAGCTCTGTGATATATAGGGTTATATGATAGAGTAGAGAAGCTGAGCTCTGATATATAGGGTTATATGATAAGGGGAAGGGAAACTGAGCTCTGTGTTTTGGGTTTATACGATAGAGGGAGAGGAGCTGAGCTCTGTGATATATAGGGTTATACGATAGAGGAGAGAAGCTGAGCTCTGTGATATATAGGGTTATATGAGAGAGGAGAGGAACTGAGCTCTATGATATACAGGGTTATATGATAGAGGAGAGGAGCTGAGCTCTGTGATATATAGGGTTATATGATAGAGGGGAGGAGTGAGCTCTGTGATATATAGGGTTATATGAAAAGAGGAGTGGGGCTTTAGTAGTGTTGAGGCGATTTTTATCGACAAAGTTGAAATCGGCAAAGGTTTTTATGGTGATCGAAATTTCCAGATCATGCGATAATTAAGGTTAAAATCTGAGCATCATCTATTAAGATCGCGCCTTTTTTCGGCGCTTCCTGTAAATTTTGGGCGGCCAGCAAATCAAAATTATAGAATAGAGCAGGGTGAGATGTGTGTGCGACGTCATGACTGGGATGTGTAAGGTTGCGATTGGCTGGAAAAAATCACATGACCTCGTTTTACATAGAACAGCGTTTCCTGTTTCAGCCTCAGTGGTCTCTCAGCGTCTCATAGGGAAAGGGACGTGCGCTCTGCCTGTGGCCACACCGCGCAGCTAAATTAGTCTATTCTGCACAGAGAAAACCTCTGCTATTGCTGTGATCCTTCCAACATTTAGTTAGATTAGAGATTTTAACATTTTTATGTAGTTAGCTAGAAATTTTAAAGCAGCATCTAACGCAGTAAAATCACGGCGGAGGGAGGGGGGGGGGGGGGGGGGGGCCCGCGGGGCGAAACCAGACAAGCTCTATTATAAAGAACATTGGGTAAAAGTTCACCAAGACCCTTTGTGTAGATATTGTAGTGGAATATCTTTTTTATTAACAGTTTTTCTATTGAAGTATTTCCTGGATATTGGGCAGCCTGAACTTATATTGGTTACACATCATTTCTAGTAACTGCAGGTTCTTTGTTTAGCTGCAAAAACTCCACTTTTTATTATCAGTTTTTCATTTCAAAATAGGTGTTCAATTTTACCCATTACACCTGTGACTGTTTATATTTCAACCTTGCACTTAAATTACAATCCAGCAAAATTTTTAGTCGACTCAGCACAGGTTGTTTTTTGCCAAAAATAGTGTATCGTACGAAAAAATCACAGTTACGTGTTTTTTTTAATTT